>JAPMOQ010037680.1:2427192-2444676 GCA_026543055.1 Argiope trifasciata | reverse complement strand
TGTTGTCTTCTTCTTATTATTAACAAATGACACTTTAAAAACAATTCTGCGACTTCAGATGATATTGCCAATTCCCTCCATTCCATTCTATTATTTCGCTTCCTTCTAAAAGGCTGGTAGCAGATTGTCCCTTTTCCGACTTTCTCTGTAATGCTATGCTTAGGAAGTGTTTCGTAGTTGAGCGAGAAGTCAAAGTGAATCCCGTAATGAATAGCATTTAATTCTGAAAAGGAACTACGGAAAAGTGGAAGCATTGTTCCACATAAGCTCTGAGGTTAGCAGGTGACCTTAGCGGGGAAGAATCATCGATTCATTTTCCTTGAAAAGTGAACGCGGAAGAAAAGAGAGGCGACAAAAATACTTCGAGGGAGAGGGGCACGTACCTCCCATTGTTATTTCTTTCCCTATCAAGGAGTGAGGAAGTTCCTTCAATTCTTTCGAAATTTCATCCATGCTCTTCTCATCTCTGTTGGGAGAGATAAAAGTAAACAAAAGAATGCCTTGCGCTACCATTCAAAGATACAAATCAACATACAGCCGTAATCAATATCTACTATCATTAACATGCCTTAATAATGTAATTATCTACATTTCAATACAGAATTCTTTTTTTGTAAATTCAGATACTTTAACTTACTTCGAGAGATTACCTTTTTTTATACGAATTAAAAAATATATAAATTAGAAATTGCTTACATTCATTTCATATATTTGATTGTGTATCTTCTAAATTACATATATGCGATTTTTTTCCTTATTGAAATACCGAATAGACAATATCCAATTTAATAATCCTATTTCTCGAAAAAAAAATTTGGCATGCAATCCTTATATAATATTAGATATAAAAGCAAAGGAAAACATAAGATAAAATAAAACAACATTAAATGATGAAAAATAATCATTATCGTTTACTCATTATAGGAAGAAAATAATATGCAGATATAAGGTTGATTAACTTCTACAATATATAGCTATTTGAACTTTATGCCGAAGAATAATGCATTATATTTAATTGTAATACACTATGGTTCCAATTATGAGATTTAATAAACATTATAAGAATAATGAACGTTTTTGTATTTATTCTCTCATTTCGAAACAATTAATATTTTTCCCGCTCTTTCTTTTTCAGTTTTAGTCAAGAAAAATTGCAAAACAGAAACTGAAGGAAGGAAGGAAGCGTCAGTACTCCATAACAGTTACGATTTTCAGTATCTTAGTGAAAGCAAATGCTGTTTGGCATTATTTAATAATTTTACAATCGCATTTAGCAATACAAATTCAATAAATATCCATTCACAAAACATCAGTCATTAGCTCTATACCAGCCATACTCAACCTTTTTTTTATAGGGGCCACAAACACGTTTCAGTCACGGTAGCCCGGGCCGCAAGTAAAAAATAATTAGGTGTATAAATGAAAAAGTAATATCAATCTAATGAATTATTTAGTTTAATGTAAAAAAGAACTTTTAACAAAGATGCTTACTTACTTATATGTATATCTAATGAGACTTTTGGAACTGAGAGCATTTTTTTTAAACTTTATCAATATCTGACTTGTCGTTGCATGCTACTCTTATTATATCATCCAAATGGGAATCTGTCAGTTTATTTCTATAGACACTCTTTGTGTATTTCATCTTTGAAAAAGATGATTCGCACACATACGTTGACCCAAAAAAGGTTAGCATTATTTGGGCACATCTTTGCACGCTTTTATATTTTTGGGGAACAATGCTCCAAAATTCCACATATTCCCTTTTTTCTTTGAAAATTACTTCCAGGTTGGTGTCATTTTTAAAATCAATAAATTCATCAAACAACTCCGAGTAATTACAATTTAAAACTGAAGCCAACTCAGAAATAGTTGGTGTCTTTAAATGCCATGGATTTTCTACAAGTAACAAACAATTTTTAATTTTTCTGAGATCTTGAAACCTTTTTTGAAATTCGTTTAATAGTGCAGTTATAAAATTTGAAATTATGGAGCAGTTTTCTTCTGAAATGTTAATACCGTCCTCTCTGGTTTTTATAATAGTTGGAAAATTGTGCAGCTGTTTGTTCTGTATTTCATTATAATAAATACTTAGCTTTCCCTCAAATGCAAACACTTTATTTGCCATATTGGACACTATGTTATTTTCGCCTTGTAGACTCTGATTGAGATTGTTTAGTTTTTCCGTAATATCACATAGAAAACCTAAAAGACACCACCATTCATCGTTTTGTAATTCTGGGTACCCTTTATTATTTTGCTCTAAAAATAGGATTATTTCATGGCGTAATGAAAAAAACCTTTCCAAAACTTTTCCTCTACTAAGCCATCGCACCGAGGTATGCAAAAGAACGTCGCTGTGCTCACTTCCCAGTTCTTCAAGAAGAGTTTTAAATTTTCTGTGGTTCAGTTCTTTTGCTCGTATATAATTGACAATATTGATAACTGTTTTCATTACAGCTTCTATTTCTGGTTGTACAGCACGGGCCGCTAAGTTTTCTTGATGGATAATACAATGGAATGTTATTAAATTGCTGCAATTATATTTTTTCTTAAATAATGAAATGAAGCCATTTTCGGATCCAGTCATTGAAGAACAACCATCTGTACACAAACACACGATTTTTTGCACATCAATTTCATGATGTTTTCTAAAAAATTACAAATAGTATCAAGGTAATCCGTGCCACGGGTTTGACCTTTCATTGGCAGTAATTTTAAAAAGTTTTCATGAATTTCATTGTTTTCTGTACAATATCTAGCAAACACCGAGCACTGCGATGTTGCTGAAATATCGGTGCTGGCATCAAATGCTAAACTGAAAAACTTGCATCTTCTTAGGTTTTTTAATATATCATCGGAAATAAATTTAGAAATGTCTTCAATACGCCTGGTGCAGGTTGAATCCGAAAGCTGTATTTTTTTTATATCAGATACTATTTGTTTTTTGTTACTGTATTTATCAAAAAGTATATTAGCAGCACTAATAAAGCATTCCTTTACAATTTCCGTATCGGTAAATGGTTTCATATGCTTACCAAGAATGTAAGCAATTTCATATGATGCTTTTGTTACCGCCGAGTCTTGTGATAATGCCGCTAACTTAACATTTTGTTGCTCATGCAATGATCTCTTAAAAAAACTCAATTTCTGATTTCTCAAAGACGAATCGGGAGGAAACGTTTCGTCGAAATCTTTATGTTTTGAAATGAAATGACGAGAAATATTGTATTTCTTCAATATGATACTTTCCCGACATATCAAACAAGTAGCTGCGTTGTTTTTATTTGGCACAACAAAATAATCAGATTCCCACTCATTTTGAAACAATCTATTTTCACTTCATATTTTTCTTTTATACTTCCACGACACTCCTGACATTATTTTGAAAATAATAGGTATACTTAATTTACAAAACAAAACTATTATTTGGCAGAGGACGTGGGTACGTACACAAATTTAGTTTAATAATTTAGATTAAATTTATAACAAGTTTAGTTTCGATCGACAATCAAAGCGACACGCACTTAGGTCCATGGATCTTACGGTCTGGCCACGCGCAAACACGAGCGGCGGGGCGACTTGCCAATTAGTAAAACACACGTCTCATTACACATGACAAGCAATGTTTAGCATCGCAAGTCTCCCCGCCGTCCGCGTTTGCGCGTGACAAGACCTTTAAGGGGATTCCCCACGCCGCGTATTTCGTATCGTTCGCGCAACCATAGATTACAGACCTTTAAGGGGATTTCCGCGACGCGCATTCCGTATCGTTTGCGCAACCATAGATTAGGATAGTTTGCGTTTCCAATTTAAGCAAATTATTGATATCGCTCACATTCCCATACTTCCCGTTCAATTACCAACTCTTTGAAGGGCGCGAAATTTGAAGTTGTTTACAAATAAGTTGTAACTACCTAGTTTAATAATTGGGCCAACCAAAATGCCTCCTCGGGCCGCATGCGGCCCGCGGGCCGCAGGTTGAGTATAGCGGCTCTATACTGATGAAAGCAAATGTTTAAAAATGAAGTAAAACCCTTTAACATTTTTTTTCGATAATCGGCAATACATTTGAAGCTAAATAATAACACAACACTTTAAAAGAATACAAATTCATACTGTAAAATTAATATCTAAGGAATGAATGAAGGAAGTAAAAGTATGTGATTTAGAAATCTGATGATTAGATTCTGATTGTTTTGGTTATGTATTATAAAATTGCTTTTACTGAAAATAATATTTTGTGGATTGGATGATAAAACTATTCGCTTTTTCGTATCATTATTTTCAGAAGTAAGTCTTGACATCTTTTATTGTCAAGTGTGCAAAAATAGAGTTTTTACGATGAGTAATCGTTATTTCATTTTTAAGCCTCGCTTAAATACCGTAAACTTGTAAAAATTAATTTACTTCACCTGCATTTGTTAGCTCATCATTTCGAGATTTCAACCGATTATATCGGTTAAAATCGTTTTCTTAAGCTCCTTCAAAACCGATAATTAGAAATCGGAAGAGCTTAAGAAAACGATTGTTGATTGAAACTCATTGTTTATACTTGAGATTTCACAAATAACCATTTAGTTTAGTTATAGTAAGAAACCGTTGTAAAGCAGCACTAGGGCTATTTTGCAATGGACCTTATCATTCTGAACCCCTGTCAGATGTGGAGGATGACATCTGAGTTGGCACCCGCTCTTCACATCACACCAGTGGGAGACGTTTGGCATGATGAATTTAACGTGAAACTGGCCCACTTACTCGACGGTTCACAAGCCACTGAATTGCAAGAATTAAAGTAATATTTCTTGTTTTATTCGTATTCATTTGAAATTACTAAATATTTTTTCTCTGTTTCAAACATTCACGAGCTTCTGAAAAATGCAGGAAATTTTTTTCGAGCAGTATGGAAATGCTTAAAAATATTTATATCAACTGTCTATTATTGCAGCCCTCAAGTAGTTTTTCACAATTTACTTCCAATGATTTCTTCTCACATAAATATCAATGGGAATTTAAATTGCGTTAAGGTTTATGTACAAACAAGAATTTTTTTTCTTAAATTTTAACTTTATAACATATGATTAAACTTTTTTTCAGTGAAAAAATCATATTGCACTAACTATTAATTAATTAATTACTGTAATTAGCTAATTACTATATTTTTTAACATATCTTTAATTATAACTTGTACAGACACAAAATTATAGTTGGAAATTAATATGAGTCTTCATGTTGTCTGCTTCAATGGAGTTATAAAAATATCTCGTTTTTTCAAAACAAATTTTTTATCATCGTTGAATAGAAAAGGCGCGATTTTTGCCGTAGTTTTTACTTTTAAATAGCTATTACAAATTTATTTCTATAAAATAGCTTTGATTGAGGCCCATCTACATCTACTTCTTCATACAAATTTATTCTGATATATAAATGATTGTATTTAGTTCATTTCTTGTCGAGTTATGATTGTTTGAATGAAGCAACACAGGGGGAAAGTACCATTCTTCATAAAATGAATTTTTTTTTTTTTAAATCGAAAAGGGAAACTTTTAGTGAAAGTACCTAAAAAAATTCTTGTAAATCGAGAAATATCCGAATATTGACTTGGTACCGTTTGAAAGCTAAAGAATCAGAGAATATTTTGAAGCAATAAAAAAATATCGAAAATCGAATAATAAAAAATTTAAAAGTTTCAAGTGTATATATCTACACCTTAAATTTAATTATTATAATATATTTTGAATAATATTTATCAAAATGATATTCACAAAGAAGGATTTTGGGCTTTTACTTACGTCAAAAAGATTTTCGATTACTCCAATTTCTGAAACGATGATTTTCTTCACTTATTTTTTATTACTTACTGAAAAAAAAACTTCTCCAGAACTTAGTACAGACAAAAATAAAGGAAATGCAGTATTTTAATAGCGACGCAAATGCAGCTATCAAATTAAAATTCCCATAAGTTTGAGTAAAAACATTCTTTAGAAACAGGGAAAGATATTTCTAAAATAATGTGTAAATGTTTTTTTTTCAAGTTGCTATGGATACCCAATGTTTTCCTATCGATTAACCATAAATGGTGAAATAGTGACATTTCATAATCAGATTGATTTTTTTGGGGTGTTATTTGAGAGTGAAGAGCTGCAGTTGTGAAGTCTTTTTCAACAATTGTAAAAAACTGAAAAGTATTTTGTTACAAAATATCTAGTTAAAGGTTTTTAGGATGACAGAGCATTTTATTAATATGGTTATTGTTTCTCATTTCCCCCTTCTACTTCTAAAATTTTCCATTTCAAAATATCTGGCGAAATTCGGATTGATAAAAATTAAAAACAGATAGTCTTTTTTTTTTCCCCTACAAAAAATCTATCGGAAGCAATTCCACAATCAGTTAAATCTGAATTCCGAATTTTGTCAAGCAAATGACGTTTGGAAATGAGTGGCGATAAAATATTGTCATTTGGCTGTGGAAAAGAGTTTTTTTGATAGAAGGGTTTTGAGAGATATGCGAGCAAATTTCTGTCATAAAAACATCCCATCATTATGCAGCGTCTCAGATTCAGCAGAAAATAAAATGCTTCATATCACTCGGAAAAAGGATCCTTAATATTAAAGAAAATCAAGCTTAATGCTTACTTAGTGTTGAGCTTATTACGGATAAATTTCATGTGAGAATTTAAGGTTGTTGCCTGAGAAATGAGATCTTAAAAAGTCATTAAAATAAATTTCACTTCCGCTGAGGCCTTTATTTAAAATTCTACGTAAGAAATTCGTTACGTAAGAAAAATAAATTCTTTATTGCATATTTTTCTTCCAAATACTTATTTTTATTACATATTTTTCTTCCCAATATTTTAATTAGATCTTGGAAATCATCAAAACAAATTCCGCTTCCGTTATGTTTTTATTTTAAATGCTATGTAATAAAGTGCTTGTTACGTAAGAAAAATAAATTCTTTGTTAGATATTTCCCTTCCAAATATTTATTTTCCAACCTTTATTCGGTAATTATGTAATACTTCCATGTTTTTACACATGATTCAATGAATGAAATTTTTTGTTGGCAAAATAAGTTATCATTTGCTCTAGAAATATTTTCTGGAATCATTGGAAAACAATTGTCTGTGACTTATTCGAATGAAACCATTAATTGAATGCAGTTGCCCCGATGGAATGTTCATTTTTAGAAATTTTACAAAAAAAAAATCATATGTTGCATTTTTACAGAATAGTATGAATAGACTCTTCTCCAGCGACTGGAGATGGTAAAACTGGAAAAAGATTACTACCGATTGCATAACTGCAGTCATTCATGAATGAAGGAATATTGGACAAATATCCAGCAATGCAGTAACTTGTCTATATAAATAAAAATGAATGTTTGTCTTATGTCTTTTATGCCTTTCTAAACCATTTATCCGATTACGATAAAGCTTGGTCAGCGTACAGTTTACATCTACGCGATCTCCAAATAATTCGCCGAGGAGACAATGGATTCTGTAGAAATGCTAAATCCAAGTGAAAGGTTCATATTTTGTAGCTATAGTACGCAAATGTCATGCAAGTCCTTCTCAGAGGTAAAAATTTTATGACAGATTGTGTGGGAAAGTTTTCGTGAGACCAACCATGGGGGTTTTAAATGTCAATTAAAGTTAAGCGGTTTTCTCAGTAACTACTAAAAATATTGTAGCAGAAATAATTTTGAACCATCTTAATTCCCAAAAATTATCTCTTTATTAATGATTTTATGGTAGAAAAATGCTTTCTGTGTTTAATCAATTAAAAAAAATGTTTTAATTCCATTTTCTAAAATTAAATTTGAGAATGCTAAACGAATCACGAGATATCATAAACAGTTCCTTTCATTACCCTTCTGGATAAATAGCAAGTTTTACAATTCTAAAAAAATAAACAAATGTAATATGTATAAAAATGAACATTTGTTCTTTTGTATTTTATGTACAATTGTACCGTTCATCCTATTTCGATAATACGTAACCAAATGTTTGATTGATTGCACTTTATGTTATTTTTTTCGGCGGCAGCAACACGATGGTAACCAACTTGCTAGATTATAAGCCATATTGCTACTTGGATGATCGCAAAGAATAATTCACAGCTAGCTCAAATTAGGTAATTAAATAAGTTTATTTTCTATGGCATGAGAATGTTTCCATAATGTACAAAGGGTCCTCTTTCCAACAACTGATGTAGCATCGTGCAGCCTGTGATCCACAGAATGCGAGCACCCTCTTCTGTAGTTGTTGCAAGAGCACACGTTCCAGTCTTCCAGTTTCCACCTGGACGGATAAAAATAATGAGAATCAACTCATGGAGATATTGCACACTTGATAAAACAACAGCAAGTTTATTAATATAAATAAAAATGAGTGTCTCTCTGTATGTCTTATGCGGTGCCGTACCGCTCATCCGGTTGCGATGAAACTTGGGTGGCTTATTGTTTACACCCACGGGGTGATTATAGTGACAGTACAATTATCTTAAAAGATTTTTAAAAAATTGAATCTCAACTTTATCTGTTTACCAAGGACTCATCTCCAAATAACTCGCCGAGGAGACAATAGATTCTGTAGGAATGCTAAATCCAAGTTAAAAGTTAACATTTTGCAGCCGTAGTAAGCAAATGTTATGCAGGTCATTCTCAGAGGTCACAGCTTTATGACAGATTATGCAAGAAAGGTTTGGGAAGATCATATTGGGTGTTTAAGTTTCAGTTAAATGTTAGCGTTTTTCGCAGTTACTTTCAAAAATATTGCAGTACAAACAATTTTGCAGCATCTTAGTTTTCAAAAATTATCTTTTCATCTCTATTAAAGATTTTATGGAGTAAATGTGTTTTCTTTGTTTAATTAATATGAAAGGAAAATATCCTAATCAAATTTTGTGGTTTCATTTTCTGTTTCTAACATCTTAATCTCATTATTTATTAAAGCAGTAATAAATATAATATCAAAAGAAAATAAAATTTCTGAAAAAAAAAAGTATCTTTAAGTATTAAATTGGAAATCTCTGCTCTTCTTTAACTACTGCGATGTATGCGTATTTGTAGTGAAGGAAATCTTTAATTTAAAGATATAATATTTTTTATAGGTCTTTCTAATTGGCACAATAGTTAATCATGGATATGGCCATGATTGTTTTTTGAAGTGAAAATACGTTCCAAACCATTGTAGAGAAAAATAAATGCTATCGTTTCATTTACTTATTTCATATGAATTAAAGACAATCACACAAAATTTTATTATAATTATTTTGTTTAATATTATATTTATAATTTATTTACTGTTTATAATTAAGTTTTTTCCTAGTTTCTCTTTCATTGAAAACAGTATTATTTAATTTTTTTATATATTTTTAATTTGAGTCCAACTGATTTAAATAATAATTTCTAATACTTGTAAAGAAAAATATTCCTTTTATTCAGGTGAATTCTAGTTTTGTTTTAAATAGTTTATTTTAGGTTTGATAGAAAGTACGTTAAACATTAAAACAGTTTTTGATTTACCAGAAAGCAAAAACATTTGTTTTTCTAATAAAAAAAGAAATGAATGTCGAAACAAAATCGTGAAAGTATGACATCATGTTAGAAAACACATTTAATGTGACTGGAATCGGAACATTCTCAATATTTTTTAATTTATCTTCAATAAATGTAACAAAAGTTTTTTCTACCAATATTTTCTATGGATTAGTATTTTTTTATCGTATACTTTACGGTGATGGCTCTTTTACCATTTTTTTTGAACGTATATATTTTTATTTAAAAAAAATATTTGCTACTTTTTTATTATTATTGTTTGCTACTTTTTAGCCGTTAGTAAATTCTGTTATTATAAATATTTAGAAATTTTTAAAGTCAGTGTCTATTGACTTTACTTAAAGATAAAAAAAAATTAGAGCGAAGATAAATTTAATTAAAATTACTCGATTAATTATCTAATAATTACATTCCAAAACTTTTGGAAGTGATATATTCTCAAAGGAAAATTACAATTGAAATGTAATTTTTTCAGAGTTTTCACTACATCAAGAACTTAGTCAAAAAATCAATTGCCAAATATAGTTTACACTAATAAGAAACTCTTATAAACATAAACTAACATTATAACATAAATTAAAGCGTTTAAAAATGGAAGATGTTTTCTTCATGGAGAATAAATAAAAAATCTTTTTTGTTAACGTATTCAAAAAAGTTAGCAACAAAATTAGTGGTATTTGATGCTGTTATTTGATCCCGTTTAGAGATTCTGAATCCAAAAGCCCGTTGATGTGGTGTGGTGTGGAGAGGGGGTGTGCCAGTTCAGGTGTCGTCTGACCAGGATTCAAAATCACGAGGTCCGTCTCAAAATAGCCCTCGTGTTGCTTTAAACGGGACGTTAATATAACTAAACTAAGCTAAAACTAAAACTAAACTGAGTTCAAAAGCTCTTGTAAGTCACAAGTTGATCTTAAGAGTTAGTTTAGTTATATTCACATCCCATTGTTAAGCAACACAAGTGCTATTTTGGGACGGACCTTATCATTTTGAACCACGGTCAGAAGAGGACGACATTTGACCTGGCACCCCCTCTCCTCACCTACGAGAGGACGTTTGGCCCGACATATTTAACGTGCAAGAGACCTCCTTACACGAAGGTTCTTCGGTAGAATCGGGTCTCGCAACCCTCCAGTTCCGAAGCCGAGACCTTGCCACTAGACCACCACGACGTGTTTTTGTTCATCCTATTTGACTTTCGCAAAGGAAGTTTTGTCTTTTTGAGTGGCCCTGCATGCATCTTTTAGCGCCGATCTTATGTCTTCGAAAAGCCCGCGTTATCAGAGTTTCAAGATTAAAAATTTTGTACATGCTATCTCATTTGGTTCGTATCGTCATTTAGGAAGGTATGCTTAGTAAAATGTCCGGCTACGTTAAGGCTACCGACCCTCGGCGATCTTTTAAAAATTGTTATTCCTTGTAGTTCAGATTTTGCTCTTCCCAAAACAGTTGAACTTTTCTAGGAAAAGGAAGGTCTGACCTATCATTCACATATTTTTCGACTAAAATTTGTCTTTATTTTCAATTTTCTCAAAACTTTATTTTTCAAAAAAATTCTCCACCGTTAAGATATCTCAAAAATTAATGAAGGTATTTGCATAAACATTTCAGAGTGTGTTTTAAATAATATTGGCAATGAAATGAACCGAAAGTTTTAGTGATGGTGAACTGTTTTTTCAATTATAGGTTTTTTTAGAAAAATTAAGCTGTGAATGTAAAAAAAAAAAAAATGTATACATACGTATATTTTTACTCATCATTTCTTTGTATCTCAAAATCTGTCTTAGATTTCGGTATATTTCATTCATCATGATATTCTATAATTTGTGTAAAAGAAAAATGGGATCGATACATTACCATTTTGTTTAGAGTGGTAACCGTGTTGGTTAAACTTCAAGAGAATCTGCTACCAATTTTCCTATTTCTTAAAATACATTATGTTTTGAAATAATTTCGTTGTATTTATAGTATTTTATATTATAATTGATATCTGAAAGTCATATAAGTATTTATTAAAATATCCAATTTTTCAAATTTTTTCCTTCGAATGCAGTCGAATACCTTAAATAGCTCATTTAGCAATAGTTTAAATTAAGCAATTTTTTTCCAAAAAGCTATGAAATTAAGATACATCTAATAATATTTTTTTAGAAAAAAAGGCTTAAACACTAAATGAAAATGTCTGTCGTATTCGCAACTAAAATATTTCCAAATGAAAACAGATCATTAGCATTTTTTTTTTTCACATTTCTTCACAATCTAAAACTAAATTTACAAATTAAAACAGTAAAAGCTCTTTATTCGCGGCGTATAAGTTCCATAAATATGCCGCGAATTCAGAAACCGTGAATACGGAATGGTCATTTATACGGGAATAGAGGGGATACGTTCCTAGGTAACGAAATAAATAAATATATATATATAAGTTAATTTAATTGAAGTTTTTGAACATTTTGATTCATTTTCTTAAGGCTTAGGCAATGGTTTGAAGAATTTTGTCATTTCCCTTCCTTGGCAGTTTTTAAAAGCTCCTTCCATTCAGACTGATACGCGGCATTCGCATTAGCAATTTGCCTTTTAAAAATAAGACTGCGTTCCATAGACGGATCAATGTTCATAAAGAAATCGCAAACTCATATGCTATTCTCTAACCTCCACTACTATTTTTCAAATGAAAGGTCACGTGTCCAGTGCTTGTTGAAGCCTCTTCTTCAATGGGTTGTGAATTGAACATTTCCTCCACGTCAGTTTCAATCTTGCGATTCAAGCCATTCCTGAATGTTACGTGATTCTATCTGTTCGAACCCATCTCGTCCTATTCCATTCGCGATTTAGGCTATGTTTGCATTTAACAACATACTCTAGACAAAGTTGTAGTAAGATCGATTTTAGTTTTTTAATTAGTCCATTGGACGGCATTTGCAAAGGATATTGGGTTGAAATCCTTTTATTATGATGTATGTACTTATTAGATCCACGAATAAAGATATTTTTAACCGCGCATATAAGAATTGGATCGCATTTTTTAAATCCGCGAATGAAGGAAGCGCCAATAAGGAGCTTTTACTTTAGTCGAATACCTCAATACTTACTGGTTCTAATGATGGTAAGAGTAGTATCCTGTTGATTCTGGCTTGTAGATGGGAATGGCTACTTTGGACTGATAGACTGGCACTAAGGGCTTGTGGGCGTAGGATGGGGCAACCTTGGAGGCGTATTCTGAGACATGAGGAATAGCTGCTTTATAGGCGTAGACTGGAGCAGGAGCTGCGATGACTTTGGGGGCATAGACTGGAGCAGGGGCTGCGATGACTTTGGGAGCATAGACTGCAGCTTTGGGTGCATAGACAGGAACATACTCGGCAGGCCCATAGGAGCTGGCGTAGCCATGCTTGCCGTGATCGTGCTTGTCATAGCCGTGGTGACCATAATCGGATTTCAGGTGTCCGGAATTTCCGTAGGAGTGACCTCCATGCTTGCTGTGGGCTCCGTAAGATTTGTGAGCCTGGTCATCATAATGTCCGGCATTCTGTCATTCGTGAAACAATATATCAGAAAAAATCTATACAATAATAATAACGTAACAAATTTCTTTCAATTTCTAAGTTTCACATTTAAAATTCTGGTAATTTTTAGACAAAAGGTTTGAGTATTCGCATATTTTCCGAAATATTATCTAAGGCTTATAGGTAGAGATACATTTATCACATTGCAGCAATTATTTTTAAGAATTATTAAACATTAAATACATTACAAATCTAAGGGAGAAGAAGAAAATTTGCTGGAAGGTAATAGCCTGTTATTTTTCTTGCTACTAAAAGTTACAATAAAAAAGATGTGAATAATAATAAATCTTATTAAAAAAATGAAGGTTTGTCTGTGTGTCTTTTATGGCTTCCTAAACCGTTAATCCGATGGCGACGAAACTAGGTCAGAGCCCTGGGGGTTTCAAGTTTTAATTAAATTTTAGCTAATAATTAAATTTTAGCTTTTAATTATATTATTTTTTTATAATAACTACCAAAAATATTGTAGTACAAATAACTTTGCACCATCTTCATTTTCAAAAATTATCTTTTCAACTCTATTGACGATTTTATGGCATAAATATGTTTTCTATATTGAATCCATTTTAAAATAATCCCATTTTCTAAAATTAAATTTGAGAATTCTAAATGAAAATGAAACGAATCACGAGATACAATAAATAGTTTCTTTCGTTGTCGTTCTGAAAGGACACCATGTTTTACAATTCTAAAAGAATACACAAATCTAACATATAAAAATGAATAGTTGCATTTTATATCCTGTTGTACCTTTCCTCCTATTTCGATGAAACATCGCCAAAAATATAGACTGACTGCACTTGCAATAATATTTTTTCGGCGGCAGCAACGCGCCGTATACTAGCGAGTATATATTAAATGGAGTACGTACACCTTAATAATAAATATATAGTAAATATTTAAATGATCTTCGTATTATAAGCGGAAAAGAAATGGACCGGAAAGAATATGCATCGCGATCTGAATTGATTTCCAAAAGAGAGGCAAAATCTCTACATATATTTTGGGAGTTACTAACCCTTCATCAACTGGTGATTCAAAAAAAAAAAATTCATAAAATTATTAAGCAGTTTTAATTGCTGTATACATACACGCAATGAGTTGCAATTTATGAGCAACCCTACTTATACAATCCCCTATAGTGATTAGTTCACTTACACTAGCCGACCCATAAACTTGCCTTAATTGTATATTTTAGCCTTTTGAAACAAGAATGGTTCGAGCTGCGCCATCTGGTGCAGAGACTGAAAGGTTAAAGTGAATGGTTTTATGTCTACCATTCACTATAACGTGAGCGTGAGGCTGCGAACTTACTTTGTAATCGTGGTGTGCGTGGTCAGAGTGGCTGTCGTGGTGTCCGGATTTGTGGGAATCGATGTCGTGGAGGTGGACCTGCTTGTCGTAGGAGTAGGCCTTCTCGTAGCCGCTGCCGCTGTTCTTCACGTAAGCGCCGTGCTTTCCTGAAGAAAAATCACATCACGCATGCTCTGATCACTTTGAAAATAGACTCTGAATAGGTGCACTCATACTTCACAAATGAAAGTACGCAAAAATGTCAAAATTAAAAATGAACTATTTGTGGTGGATGACATTTGACGTTAATACAGTTTTTTTCGATAATAATTAATTGATTCATTTTTTCAGTAATTTCTATTTAGACGCCAAATGGTCGCCAAACTTTGAGATGAACGACGCGACACCCATCATAAATAATAAAAGATATATATATAAATAGTATAAAAAAATAAAAGCAGTTGAATTAAAATTTTTCCGATTATTTTTCCTACTGAAATATTCCTACTGTTTCAGTTCCTACTATTAGTTCACACTCTCCCTCCCTATATATATATATATATATATAACCATAAAATTATTAAAACAATTAAAACCCATTTCCTGGTCAACAAAAATTAAAACGAAACCAACTAGGTCGAAATCGAAATTAAAACTCAATTCGGAATTAAACGCTAAAATGATATATATATATATATATATATATATATATATATATATATAAATTTTTGGTGGATGATACTCTATGTTAGCACAGTTTTTTTAAAAATATTAATTAATTAATTAAATTTTTCCAGTTATTTTCATTTAGTTGCTAAGCTTTAAGATTATTGACGCGACACTCATTATAAATGATATTATAAGGTATATTATATAAATAATATTAAAAAAATAAGTATGAATTGAATTAAATTTTTTCCTACTATTTTACTTACAGATTTATTCTTCCTATTAGTTCACACTCTCCCTATTAATGCTAATTTAAACTTCTGGTAGATGACACTTGATGTTAACAAAGTTTTTTTAAATATTAATTCAATAATTAAATTTTTCCAGTAATTTCTGTTTAGTCGGAAAACTTTGAGATTACTGACATTATATCCATCATAAATGATATAATAAATAATAACAAAATAAATGGAATTGAATTAAATTTTTTTGATATTACTTGTTAAATAATGCTAGTCTATAATCTGCGAAATAAAATGATCTTTGCGAGTTAGTCAGTTATCTCAGAAGAAAACAATTCATTTTTTTTTTGTTTGAATTTTACCTTTTGATCTGAGCATAAAAATTCGACTCACCATAGTGCTCGTGGTGTGCATCTTTGGCTCCGTGGGCGCCATGATCGCCGTACGATGCGATCAGGTGGGAACCGTGCTTGTCGTGCCCGCTCTTGCCCTCGTGCCCCTGGTCAGCGTAGTGCCCGTGCCCGTGGGAATCGTGCCCTTTAGAGAGGAGCCCGTGCGATCCGTACCCGTGGCTGGAGGCGTGGCTGGGGTAGTAATCGTAGTGGTGCGGGGCGCTTTCCGCCGTCGCCAAATCGTCCTTGGCCATGGCGACGCTGGCGAGCAAAGCGAAGGCGAGGATCTGGAATCGAAAATCAATTCAATGAGAACAATTTTAAGGTGTTCATACACACTTGGAAGATATTTAAAAAAAAATTAACTTTAAAAATCCAATTTTTTCACAGTAGGTCATTAATATGTGTTTAAAACTGATTTCAGGGAGAAAAAAATCATACTATACTAATTATTAACTAATAAATTAATATTTAAAGAGCTAATTAGCATATATTTTTGAAACATATGTTCAGTTTTAATTTGAAATACATAATTCCATTTGGAAATGATGCCCAATGTATGGCTTCATGTTGTCTGCCTCAAACAAGTTATAAAAATGCATAGTTTTTTAAACAACTTTTTAATGAACGATGAATAGAAAAACCGAGATTTTTTCTGTCATTTCTACTTTTAAATAGCTATTAAAAATTATTTCAACAAATCTAACTTTGACTGATTCACAAAACGTCCACTGGTTCATTTAGATTATTTTGATACATAAATCGCTGTATTTGGCTGATTTTTTATTGAGTTATGATTGTTTAAATGAAGTAACACAGAGCTTTTAGTGAAAGTACCTCAAGCAGAATCCCTATAACTCGAGAAATATTCCAAAAATGGAAAGCATCTTGATATCGTTTGAAAGATAAAAGGATCAGGGAGCATTTTGAACAATAAAAAAATGTATTCAATATTTTGAACGATTTTCGAAGTTTCAAGTGTGTACACACACCTTAAGATATCCCCTTTTACGAATGCATTACAAAGTGGAATTTCTATATTGATTTAATCCTTTTTAGTTTTTCGCCTTTTGAATAATTGTTATAAATATTACGAAAATTATTTGTTATATAACATGTTAAATAATTTGTTATATAACATATAAAATTATATAACATGTTTAGAACTTCCTTGCTGGATGGCGCTACACTTAAAGTAGTGAATTATAATAAAATAAATCGTATATAGACTACTTTAAAAAAAAGAAAAAGAAAAAAAGACAATTTATGGTAATAAATTATAAAATTTTCAAAAGATAATGTCTAGTATGTGAACAATCAATGGAAAAATCGATTAGAAAACTCCACTTTCTTACAAACTTGGAAAAAGCCAAAGGAAGGCTTGTAAAAATACAATACAGAAATACCCTGTGATAAGTGCACGAATCCCTGCCACCGAAACCAAACATAATTTAATAGATACTGTAAATAAGCTTGAAGCAAGTCTAATTCGCAGTTCGAAAAACTATTTAAAATGGAACAATAAATGTTAGAAACCTGCTGAAATTAGTCCTCCTCCCATAATGTTTCGTAGAAACATTATGGGGAGGGGGAACCCAACATACCTAGCAAACAAATTGCTAATGCAATATCTCCTCTCTACGTAACAGAGCCCGATTTAAATGAAACATTTCAATTTACTACAGCAATCATTTGAGAACTTTGTTTTAATTGCAAAAACTATGGCTTATCAGAAAAATTTCTATTCTTTACTTCTCTAATGACTC
>JAPMOQ010037680.1:2409244-2427092 GCA_026543055.1 Argiope trifasciata | reverse complement strand
ACATTTTGAAAAGAACATGAATCTTTATAATTGCATTTTTAAACTTACACAAATTTACTACAAAACTGGTTGAGTTTAAAATCTATCCAAAATATATAAATGAATAAATAGAGACTACATTAAACAGTTAAAAATGAGACAGGAACTTAAATGTGCAGACTTATTCGTTTTACTTGATATTTTTAAGCAACGGAAGAAATTTGAAACAAGAAAATTCTTCCAAATAGAGAATCGGATCAATTTCAAAACTATGCCCGAACAGAATGATATCACAAAATTTAATTTAGAAATAGTAATTTAAATGAGTATAATTAGACGGATTTAAAATGATAAGCCCTTTGTAAAAGAACTCAATTCTCTAAAGTATTTGGCTAAAATTGTAACATCAACAAATTTCAAAAAAAAAAAAAAAAAAAGGAGAGAGAAAGAAATCTTCACTATGTAAATAACAAATAAGGGCTTAATATCTATTAACTATCTTTTAAAACATCATTTTTTTTCTTACTTTTCTTAGAAAATATGTAAATACAACTATTCAATATCAAATTTCATGATTTATAAAGTTATATTCGACAAAATCCAAAAAGTTGAATAAAATACTGAGCATACCGTTTTCAAAATGAACGAAAATCAAGCCTTTTCTAAAGAATAATTTTTATCTGAAAGCTATTTTATTACTATGATTCCGAAATACTGAACAATAATTTCGCCATAAATACAATTAATATTAGGTATAGTTTGAAATGCAATCGATACAAACAATTGACTCCATTTCTTAAGCGAATTAATACTTAATTCAGATGAAAAAATATATAATGTTTATCAATTTCCTATCGCATCATTGGAATTATTTTTGACGTATAATACGATTGACTTCATGAATATCCAGTTGACGAAAAAGAGTCCGACTCTGCTAGTGAATATCCTACGGACAGGCGATCCTTACCTGAGCACGCATGGTGAGCTGTCTTCAATAAACCGCAGAAATCGAAAGTGATTGTTAAGTTTGCTCAAGGAACGACTTTATATACTCACTCCTCAAACTATGTGACTATTTCCTTTGTCTGTTATCTTCCTTCCCCCCTCCTTTTTCTGCTTTTTCCAATGTCTCTGGACAATCCTCCCCATCGACTTCCGGCGAGAGAGCTGTGGTGACCCCATAAGGACCAACTAGGCCAAAGATTAGACGAATCATTATCACAAGCCGGATCTCTCTCTCTGAAATCTTTTTTTTTTTTCTGTGTATGGTTATTATTATTTCAACCCTCCCCCCATTTTCTCATTCTAAATGAAGTTTGCTGTCTTTCTCGTTGGGTGGCGCGCGCGAAACGGCTTTGACCCGATTGTTGTTCCTCTGTAATGCCAATTATTGGGCACTCCCCCCCCTTCCCCTTTGTTGATTTGTTGCGGAACTAAAGCGATCGGCGCTGTTCAATGAAGCAGATCAGTAATGAGAGCTTTTGTTGATCTTGATGACTTTGTTTCGATTCTTCTTTCGAAGGAAATTAGGTATCTCCCCGAACCCCTCCCATTCATTTTCACCAACGTCCGTTTATCCATAAAAACTTGCTCTACATATTTTTTTTTATCGGCGAGTTGATTCTCATATTCTAATAGGTAGATTTTGGATAAAATCTACTGAAATTTCGTTTGGATTTTTTCCCCCCTGCCGATTATTGAAAGATTGAACTTTTCTGGTTTCCACTCACCCTTTTAAATATGTCTTAAGGTGTGCGTACAGACTAGAAATTTCGAAAATCGTTCAAAATATCGAATTTCTTTTATTACTTCAAAATGTTCACTAATTCTTTAGCTTTCAACCAATACCAAGATGTTGTCAATATTTGGAATATTTCTCGAATTATAAGGATTTTTCTGGAGGTATTTTCATTAAAAGCTCTAGTTTCGTTTTTTTAAAACCCCTTTTACGAAGAATGGTACTTTTCCACTATGTTGTTTCATTCAACCAATCATAACTCGACAAACAATTAACCAAGTAAAATTATTTATACATCAAAATAATCTGTACGAAACAGTGGATGTTTTGTATCTCCATCACATTTATATTTAGAGAAATAAATTCTTAATAGCTATTTAAAAGTTAAAATCAAAAAGAAAATCTCGCTTCTTCTATTCATTGTTGATGAAAAAATTGTTTTAAAAACTATATATTTTTATACTTGATGGAGGCAGACAACATGAAGACTCATATGAGGTATTATTTCCAACTAGAATGGTGTGTCTGTTTAAATTAGAATGTAAGATATCATGCTTAAAAAATATGCTAATTTGCTCGTTACATATTAAATAATTGAAAATTAGAATAATAGAGTTTTTTCTCACTGAAATGAATTTAAACATGAATTTATGGCCGACTGCAAAAAAATTGGATTTTCTAAGTTAAAAAGAAATCTTTTAGTTACATACTTACACCTTAATACTTTTCTGCAACACACACACACACAGATATATATATATATACATAAAAATTTGGTTTTAACATATTTTGAGGAAATAATACATTCAGCTTCATTATTTTCTTTTTTTCTTTTAACGATCGGAGAATGGATTCCTATAATCTTCAGATAAGTTGCCGCGAAGGTTGCATTTTTCTTTCTAAATGAATTTTTTTAAACCCTTCATTAAGTTAGATAATGGAAACATCAAAAATATTTACGGATGTTTAAATCAGTTTCTAATATTGAAGATAAATTTTTACAAATCCTGAAAAATAGAAACAAAAAGTAACACAAAAACTAAACAGATTCATTTTAAATTCAAAAAGCGTCTTGTACAGCCAGAAAAGTAACGCAGTAAAATGTATTCTCAAGGAATTTTTTTCGAAAACTGAAGTTCAAGCAATGAAGTGAGTTGGCAAGATAATTAAAAAAAATATCTATAAAACGCATTCGAGGGAGAGGAGGCTATAAAATACATTTTTAATTTTAGAAACTTCTCTTTTTTAAGTCATGGAAAATTCATTGTTTTAGTCACAAATATTTCCACCTATTTTACAAATCCTATAAAACTTCCCCCTGTTTTTATTTTGGCGTAGGGTACATTTTTCTAATTAGTCTTCATAATATACTTATGCTTTTTTTTATCGCAATTTCTTAATTGCTGAGCTACAGTACTGTCATCTATCTCAATGAACTTGTTTACTTTCCTCATTTGCAGTTGTCGAGTTTGTGTTGCCGATGGTGTTTGTTTAGTTTAATTTAGTTGTTTTAACGATCCGTGGTAAAGCAACGGTAGGGATATTTTGGGACGGAAACTGTCATTTTGAGACCCCCTTCCTTACACGACGGTTCTTCGGTGGAATCGAGTCTTGAACGTGAAACGTTCCGATTCTAAAGCAGTGACCTTACCACCAGGTCATTGTGGACCGATATTAATGGACTTTTTAAAACCTATTTTCATAAGTTTTCGCGATATTTTTCCACATAAAACTGTAATGTACTGTTTTCACCAAGGATGAAGCTTTTTGCCAATAGTTTTTTTTTCTTTTTTCCCCCTTTTCTTTCTTTCTTTCTTTTTATTTTTGCTATAAATCATGTTAGCCTTGAACTTAAGGAAATTCCTATGTTGCATTCATTAAAGAATTGTTTAATGCACATTTATTCCTCGTCACTTTTTTATATTCATTTATTCTCAAATTAGATTAACGCGTTGACTGCCAACTACGAAATAATTCGTAGACTGCATTCTAACGACGTGTTATCTCGTACTATGTTTACTTGCCGTTTTCGCGCTGCTTCGAATAAACTCGTGGTATATCAGTGCACATATCGATAGATGGCTTATGGGAAAAGAAAAAAAAATCAGTGCCGGCTTGCATGAACCAAAAATTTATTAAAAACAAACAAAAGATCTCATTATAAAAATTACTTCAAATTAGTTAGTGCCATTTTAGGCTAAAAATCTGAAAATTGCCGTGGCATTCAACATGCTAAAAAAGACAACTTGTATCTTAACTTTTGGGCGGCCAGAGTAAAATATTGCTATGAACCTGCAATTTTGCTTCCTCGCTTCAATAATATCATCGTAAGGAAGACTGATTTACAGTCATCCGTATTGAATGGTGCTCGGATGTCACATCAGAGATCCCAGAGCTGGGCGACAAGTTTGGCGATTTTGGCAACAAAATGGATAATAAATAAAACATCGAGAATTTTCCTAATCCATCCATTAGGAGTCGAGAAACATACTGAATGATCCTGATTGACCCAGAAGTTGCTATATAAGGCCGGCAATCTAAAGCTGCAGGAGTGTGTGGGATCAATCGAGAAGACCTGAATTGAGAAGTCTTGAATAGGAGTCCTGAAAGGAGGATTCGCCTAGAGAATACCGAAGTATCGGCGGAATTGCTGTGTGTGCTGTATTCTATCGAAGCATGCGTCGATAGCCCGTTTTGTCGGAGCAGTCCTGAACTGAGAATTAGTCCTGATGTATGAAGCAATGAGTCGGCAGCGAAAGCAAGAAGAGATAGAAGAGTAGTTTCAGCCGTTTGAAGAAACCTACGTGAGAGTAGACTGAATCCCTCAAATATTCCCTCTCCTGCTGAATCCTGTCTGACCACTTCGTGTGCTGTGGACTACGGAATTTCTACGTCTGGACTCCTGACTGCAGTAGAGTGATGCTATCTGCTGTACTCTGTATAATTGTCTTCTGTAAATATTTGTTGCCTTTGTTCTGTCCTGTCTTCGTCCTGCAAATAAATGTTGCTTGTGTTGTGTTTTTCTACTGAATGACTGATCATTGTGTGATTTTCTACACCATACACCCCACTATACAAGTAAACGAACCCGACGGATAGGATAAGGAGGAAAATACGCAACAATATATTACCATTATTTCTAGAGAAATACAGGAATGAACACCGCTTGCAACTATGTGTATAATTTATAATGAATTTTTCTAAATCAAAAAAGGATTAAATTCTGTATATGTATGAGAAAAACAATAAGGCAATGCATTTAAAAAAATTCTTTTTATTAAAATCCTTAATACTGTTGTTTTTTTAATAATGGGCAATAATCAATTTAAGGAAGCTGTTTTTGCACCTCACGCTTATAAATTATGTAGCTCCCATTTTAGATGACTGAAAGCGAATAATGTCTAAAAACAATTTAGAATGACTGTTGGCAGCGATATTTATCAGATATGGGATCAAAGATAACACTTCCTCGATAGGAAAAATATCCTTCTTCCTTGACTATTATGAGCCATTTCATTCCCAGACAGACAGTCTATTGATAGCTCCCGTGCTCTGAATAGGCTGAAGATATTGATTTTTATTCACTTTGTCCATAGACTCCAATTTCGATTCACTTCCATGAAATAAAACTCGCTTCTCTGAAGTAGAATTGCCCAATTTTCCTCCCCCAAAAGACAAAGAAATATGTAAGACTATAACAGTAATTTATTATGGAATTCAATTAGGATTTATAAACAGGGTTATTTTAAAAATTCTTTAATACTAAGGATTTAAATAAGGTTATGAACGCATTTAGGAGCCTTTTGAGATCAACTTGTTCATTTAACTGGTTGACTTTTAAGAATATTAAATGGTTAATATGGAATGCGTATATGGAATATTTTTTTAAAAATTCATCTTTTCATATAACATTATTGAAAAATAAGAATTCAATTCAATCAAATTAAAAAGTGCATATATTCCGAAATAAAATGGGAAAATCCTGTTTTGGAGTTAAAAGCATGACCATGAAGGGTGTAAAGGAAAGAGTGTCTTAATAAATGATTCAAAATTTCATCATCATATTTAAAGAGAGTTTTTAGAATAAACTGAATTTTAAAAAATATTATTCAAATTTAAGGAGAATATTATACAGAAATGAAATTAGTATCATTAAAAAGGTAGTTTTTTGAGCCTTAATATGAAGATCATTTTTTCAAAATAAATGTTTGGGAAGATGTGAATAGTCATTACCATAAGCAGCTCATGATTACCTATTAGGAGACCGTTAAGAATTTGTTTAAGTTCGAATAAGGTTTCTGTTTAAAGTTTATTTCTTGATTTCTATTATATACTTTCTGGTACCCGGCGCGTTGCTGTCGCCGAAAAAAAATTATTAAAATTATTAAGTGCAATCAATCAATAATTTGGCAATGCGAAATAGTATGAACGGTATGACAGTACGTAAAATACGAACGAACAACTTTTCCTTTTTATGTATTAGATTTGTGTTTTCTTTTAGAATTGTAAAATTTGGTGTTCTTTGAGAATTGTAAGGGTAGAAACTATTTATTGTATCCCGTGATTTGTTTAATAATCGCTCGAATTCTCAAATTTAATTTTAGAAAAAGTGATTAAAATATTTTTTTAAAAATGGATTAAACATAGAAAATATATTTACGCCATAAAATTGTTGAAATTGTTTAAAAGATTTTTTTTTTGAATATTAAGATGGTGGAAAATTATTTGTACTAGAATATTTTTGGTGGTTACTGCCAAAAACGCTAAAGTTTAATTAAAGCTTAAAAAACCCCTGGGTTGATCTCCCCCTAACTTCCTTGCACTATTTGTAATAAAGTTGTTACCTCTGAGAATGACTTTCATGACATTGCTACAAAATGTTAACCTTCCAATTGTATTTAGCATTTCTACAGTATCTATTGTCTCCTCGGCGAGTTATTTGGAGACGAGTCCTTGGTAAATAGATGCGGTTGAGATACGATTTTTTTTTTAATTTTTGGATGATGTACCATCCCGAAGGCGTAACCAATAAGCTGACCAAGTTTCGTCGCCATAGGATGAACGGTTCAGGAAGGCATAAGAGACATACATACAAGCATTCATTTTTATTTATATAGATTATTTCCTCTGATCCAACAGACTTTCCCGAGGAAATGCGAAGACTTTCCAAAACATTTCTACTAACATTTTGCACCTCCACTGATTAGTTACGAAGCGCTCAGTTCATTGGAATTCTTATTATTGTTGTTTCTAATGGAACTTGTTGCTGGCAAGCCTGTTTTACTAAAAAGTCAGCAATTTTAAGTCAAAATTTTTGTGCCTCTTGTTTTTCTATAGCCCCATTTAGGGCAAGAGTACGACTTGGCTATTTATGCGTCACAACCCATTTTACGGGGCGGACTTCATTCATTCAACCACAGATCGTAACTGGACCAGAGCGCGATCCCCTCTGAACCAGTACCCTTAGTGGTATACCTCTCGACATAGAGGACTTTGTGACCACGACAGATTTATACGTGCTCCAGACACCACACACACGGCCCTCAACCTTCGGGATTCGAACTCGTTTTGTCATTTGATCCGATTTAACCGCTCTACCAAACAGGCTAACCTGGCTTCTATCCAACTGTAAAGGTAGGTGATCATCGAAGCAGCAACAAAACTTATATGATGATTTGACTGCATTTGTCAGTTACCATTAGACACTATGTAATAGGAATGATTCCTGGGCCGCGAATTTTCCTAAATATAGATTCCGTATAATCTGATTCGAAGTGAGGGGAGTGATTATACATTTAGTTTAGAATTTATACTATTAGTTTAAAATTTGCAGATTTCTCTGCAGTTTGAGGACATCCTACAGGTGTGACATAAGGAGGATCTCTAAGTTGACGAGCATCTGTTTTACCCTCTGATTTCATTCCCCCTGCGGGCATCTCTAAATTGAGAATGAGGCACTTTTGGCTTGGTGGTTGGATATTGGCAACCCGATGGGTATACAAAAGCTGCTTAAGAAAAGTTCTATCTCTCAAGAATCAGCAGAAGAAAAGCTGGTTAAAAAAGTGGACGATGACGATAAACTTGCTCTATCGGTTCTTGCGGGTACAAAAGGTAAATTGCTGACGATATTTCGCCGTGTGATGCGGCCTTTATCGCCAGAACAGACATAACGCGATACGTATTGACACGTGGCCCATCTAAAGATTCTCCAGTCATTAGAACTCGGCCTAATTGGTGCCCAGGGCAAAATTTTCTTTGCCCTCCTCCTCTGCTTTACTGCATGATAATAAAATCTTGTCAATGGCACTTTCCGATTTGGGGGCCCGGAACAACTGCTCTGTATGCCCCTATTATAGTCGGGCCGTAACAACCACTTCCCCTGGTTATTCGATAACTTTAAGTAATATGTTCTAGAAAACACGGAGGGCCGCGGTAGCCTGGTTGGTAGAGCGTCTATCTTATAACCGAAAGGTCCCGAGTTCAGTCCTAGGCTAATGACAGTGGGAGCACGTTAAAAAGGTCGTGTCCTCCAAGTTCCCATCACAAATGTTACCACTGGGGGCACTGAGGCGCTTTTTGATTGGGATCTAAATACTGATTTGCGAATGGATGGATGGGTTGTGTTCGAGTAAGGTCGTGCTTTAACCTCAACGATGCTCATTAACAACGAAAGAGCTAATCTCCTTCGGCTTGGTATGACCAAGTGACATTAGACAGAACAGAAGAAGAAAACGTGGAAATTTTTCTTCTTTGCGCATGATTCCATTTCCCCCTTTCTTTCTTGCATTCAATTCACATATTCAATTCACGTTTAAAAATCTGAGTACTCTGTGAAATAGTTGGATTGTATGAAAAGAAAATGGACATTAAATATTTTATTTATTGGAATTCATCTGTTTTGGTTAGATCAGTTCTGAGATTGTTTGTAACCCCCCCCCCCTTTTTCTGTCCGAAGCTGAAAAAAAAATTGAGCTTTTGAATGCGTTTTTCTCCCTACCACGAGGATACCAATCGGTCAACACTCCCTTTCAACGAGCCAGTGAAGTGTGTCGAGTATCAACTGAGCTCTCATTGATAATCTCAATGCAATGATTTCCCCACCTGCGGCTCGTTCCACATTTCTGTCCCCCCATCTATTTAAGAATGCGTCCCTTCGGTAATTAACACATTTTCGCACAATCAAGCTTCCATTATTTGACCGCGAACTAACAATGCGCACGAAACGAGCGATTCCGGAAGGCAGCTGCAGTGGTTTTAACTAGAAGGTTGGCGATTACAAATGTTCGGCATTACCTCCTTTGTCCGCACGAATAAATGGGCTTCAGAAACCGCTGAATAGAATATTGCGTTTGTTGTATCTTGTAATTGTAAACACTCTGGTGAGCGTTAATGGTCCCTAACAAGCTGCTTGCGTTTCGTGCTTAGTAAATCATCGACCAAATGTTTTGAGGTGTTATACTTGCTCACCCGCAGAATGTTTATAAAATATTCGTTGTGCTGCGCTTATGATTGTTTGCTTAGACTTGTAGTGAGACTTTTCTCTGAGTTAAATAGCACAAATTAACCTGCACTTAATTTGTTCCCCATGGCAATAACAATTTTCAGAAACCATCAATAACAACAACAACAAATCTGTATCTGCCCTGGCCTAGGATAATGCGTCTTCCCGTGATTCGAGAGTCCCGGTTTCGAGTCGTGGTTTGGGCAGGGTTGTTCACTATCCTTTGTTCTATCTATGAGGTGTATGAAAAGGCCCCCTCCTTCAGCAAAGAGGGGTTGTGCAAACGAATGTGTGTGTCTTCTTCATATCAGCTAGAAGTCAAACTTCTGTTCTCTGATCTCAGGGGCTTTGGCCCTCAGAACTGTACGCTGGCGCGAGTTAGCAAATTGTCACAACTAACAACAACTACAAAAATCTGCACAAAATAAAAATTTCCTTTGAATTTAGCAACCTTTAGTTTTTGGTTATGACTTTTGAGGCGTAGAGAAAGCATTTGATTCCTTTCATTACTTCCTATAAATTCATTGTAAGCATTATGTTAAACAAGATCTACGAACGGTAAAGCACAAAGCAAGTTAGTGGGTTCTCTGTGCTTTCTTACATCAACAACAACAAAAAAAATAAAAAAACAAGAAATGAAAGGACTTTAAGAATATGACAAAACTTTATTTAATTTTTAGTATTCCTGGCTACTTCATTTTTAGTATTATCTATTTAAACATGAAGTAGCAGTAAAATAAATTAATGATATATAATTTCTATTGAATGGATCTTAATAAAATTTCGCACATTTGTTACTTATACCGTGGAAGGTTTTTTTCGGAATGAATAGTTTGAAATTTTGTCAACAGGATGCGCTATAACAAAAAAAAAAAAAAATGAAAGAACAGATCAAAAATAAAAGAAAAAAAATTTTTTTTTTCTGTGTGTTCTATGCACACACCTTATTGATCAACAATATCTTGAAAAATCACAAGCAGTATTTCAATTGGATTGAAGGGGACATTTCGAACGATGTTGGCCTTAGATTCCTCTTTATTAATAACGCGTCCGTTGGGATAGACTGAAAAAAATCAATTTTTGATTTTTAATAGTATTGAAAATTGAAGCTATTTATGACACTTTGAGATACTGCTGTATTACAGCCAAATTATTAAAATTTCTTTTTTAATCTGAAAGCCAATTTTTCACCACTATTACCAAACTGAAATCTAAGAAGAATATTTAAAAGCCCATTTAAATTTTTTTAAATTTTATTTTTTACAAATTTCAAGCTATTTGCGACACTTCAAGATAATGTTATACTACAACTAAATTTTATAATATTGTTTTTGAACTCAAACAGTAATTTTTCCACAGTATTACTAAATTAATATCAACGACAAAAAAAATTTAAGGCCAATTTTTAAAATTTCCTTTTTTTCCAATTTTTTTTTTATTATTATTAATTTCAAGCTTTTTTGGCCATTATGATAGTTGAACATTTAAAATAAATTTTTAGAAATTGTTTTTGATCCTACAAGGCGGCTTTTCTACATTATAACCGAATTAAAATCTAAAAAAATAATAATTAAATGAAAAATTAAGGCTATATTTGTTCCACCCTAGTGTCCGTGATAAATGCGATTCTGTGGAAAGTTCTGCAGTCAAAATTCGCATGGATTTAGATCTGAGAACCATGCAGGCCAGACACGCGGGAAAGGTGCACGATATGACAAGCAGTGCAATCTACATTTTGATTTTGGTGTCGATAAATGTTAGGTTTCCAATTCCAAAGTGAGCTACAAACCCCAAAACAGTATATCCTTACCTCCAAGTCTTAAGGTAGAAAGTGCATTTCTAGGATCAAGAGCTGTTGTCTTTTTTCTCCATATTTTTCTAATACTTGGTAGATGAAAAATCTCAAATTGGTTCTTATCTGAAAAAATAACTTTTTTAGACAATTCCAACGGCTTGTTTTTACATTAAAAAAAAAAAAGATTTTTGTTTGTTTGTTTCAGTTACATAAAGTTTTTTTTCTAGGGTAGGAGTGGCTTCTTCCTTTCAAATATGCGTGGTGTAAAACATATCTAATCGATCGGTCGGTCTATGCCACTTGGTCATACCAAGCCGAATAAGAAGTATCTCTTTCGAAGGAAGGCAGATGTGTGCGGTATTATGTCATGCAAAATAAACAGTGGGGTCTAAATTAGGAGGTGGTAGTGGTGGATGGTGGGTCTGATGCCACTTGGTCATACCAAGCCCGAATGAGGGAAGCTCTTTCGGATGCTTCGTTGTTAATGAGCACCGTTCAGGTGAAAGGACGGTTTTGATCGAACACACAAGACACAACTGTTTTTAGGGGGCGGTCGAACTCATTCATCCATCCGCAAGTCGGAATCTAGATCCAAATTAGAGACCGACTCATCCCTGATTCAGGACCCCCAGAGGTTATGGGAACGTGGAGGACTTTGCTGTCACGAACCTATTGAACGTGTCCCAACTGCCATGAGCCAACACGGCGGTCTTCGGCCGAGACGAGGACAGAACTCGCTACCTTTCAGTTACGAGACGGACGCTCTAGCAACCAGGCATTGTTATAAGTTCGGTAGTAAAATTTTGAGCTGAAATTAGAGGATTTTTATAGTTTCTTTTACGACGCACAGTTTAGCCTGGACTACCTGCTCTTGGCTTATTTTTAATGCAGCAGGTGTTTTTTTTATTTTTCCCCACATTTTTCCGATGTCCCAGTAATACTCCTAACTTTTATAGAGATATATAATATGATTTCTCGTGTCCCCCCCCCAAAAAAAAGGCTCCTTGGCTTTAGGTGGCCTTTTCAGAAATGTACCTAAAAATCATAAAACCTTTATATTACAAAACATTATAAATAACTAAAATTTAGTGTAATAGTAGAAAAATTTTAATTAAAAAATTACTAATTCTAACACGAATGAACGCTGAACAGATATTCTTTTTGCAACTATTTTCCACGTTTCGTATTTTTAAAACTTAATTTTTTTTTATAATTTCAAATAATTTTTTTATATATTTATTCGAAAATAAACACAAAGATTTGACAACTCGAATAACAGCTTAAAAAACAAAAAAAATTCATTTAAAATCTTATATAAACACACACACACACACACATATATATATATATATATTTGAGCTCACTTTGTAACTGCATTTAAGCTCACTAAATACAACGATTTTTTTTTAATTTTAAACTTTTTCGAATCCGAAATAATTTTTAGTTTCGTTTACATAATTATATTAATTTACATTTGTTTCATAAATAGATTTTATTTCATTTACTTTTCATTTTTGAGAACTTTTTATTATTTAATTCCGAATTAAATTTTAATTTCGATTTCGATCTAATTAGTTTCGATTTCATTTTTGTTGACTCAGGAAATGGGTTTGAATTATTTTAATGCTTTTATGGTTATATATGTAGAGATTTAATCAGCGGCCATTGCTGTTAAATATTTAGTTCTGCTGTTAAATATTTTCCCACTTTGTTGCAATAGATGTCGCTACGGGTATCACTAGATATGGCTGAACCAAAGTCCAAAACGCGTGACGTAAGAATTCGAGAAAAAGCGAACTGCGCATTCGCTCGCCAGACGGGGACGAGAGAGGTCGTCGTTCCGATCAATTAGCCTTAAAAACGAAACGCCATGAAACAACTCTTGGCGGCATCTATAGGTAATTCCTTTTCTCAGTTTTTTCTCTGTTGTAAATAGTCCTGTCGTAATTGTAAATGTCTTTTTCTTTACTGTAAATAAATTTCTTTCATGTTCAAAAGCTTCTTTTTTCTTCATTCAGTGACCCTAGACACTGAACTAAATGTGGTTGGATGGGCATTCTGTCCCACCCAATTCCTACAAACTTGGGGGCACGACCCCGGGTTCTGAATTTGAAATTTAATTAATTTCTTTTCCTGGCTAGACTTTTTAGTTTTCTTTTCTTAAAAGCAGCTTTTAATATTTTATACGTCATAAACATTAAATTGATCGGACAAATGACCCTCTCTCAACGAAAAAGAATTTTGATTTGTGTCATACTGACACAGTAAATTTTCCCATCCTAAGAATCGTTCATCATTGCACTCCTACGAAGAAATGAAAAACAAGTAAAGTCGTCTCAACGATCGCCAGAAAATTTCCCCGCCTCAGCAGATTCGGAAATGTGTCGTCCTTACATCCACTCCTCGAAATAAATCATCATTTGGCCTCTTCAAATATTTCCAGTGTTAGAATGCAAACTCTTACAGGACGTCGACCCCTGTACTGAGTATAATTTATCATTTAATAATCTTCTGCAAAAATCCGTATTCAAATCTATCGAAGAAAGTGTGTGTTAATTTCATCAGTTTATTTTTGATTGTTCTCTTCGATCCCAGACAAGCCCCATAACATCTGTACAGTTTCGTTTTGTTTTGTTCATTTTCAACAGCATTCAACAGGATTTGATTAATTGAAATAAAACATTCCTGCACGTGTGAAAACTCCAAGATACTTCGCCGTCTGTAAAAATTTTAATACTATTTCATATTTGATAATCTGTAAGTTACTTTTCTTTTCTTAGCATTTCAAGTTGCTATATTTTATATTGAAAGATATATGTTAATCTGATATTTAATTTCAATCATCAAAAGTGCGTAATAATATTTCTTTTTTTTTAAATAATCTAAATAGTGATTTTCAAGTTGTTATATTTATGTATTTTATTTAAGTACAAACTGATTTATTATACTTCAGATATTCCTTGTTCCGTAACTTTACGAACCGAAACTAAAACTCAGTAACCGTTCTGATAGAATTTAATATGACCTTGAGACGACGCGCCAAAGTAGTCTTAATATCAACCGCTCCTAAGCGATGAGTCATAACAAGTATTGAATGTATATTCTTTTTTATTTTTTCTTTTCGCGCTACGAAAAACTGTTCTGATTTATTTTCTTTTAAGAGTTATGACTCAGCATATCCCATCTTTTGATCGTACAAAGTGTGCACTTTTATTTTCAATTCTATGAACGTTATTTTTACGAAGTTTTTTTTTAAGGATAATACGTCTTCAATATTTAACTCAAATTTAATAGCATTTGTTTGCTGTATTTTTTTTTTACTAATTGTGCATATATACTTCAAATTAACAATTGAAATATTTAGAATTTAATTTTTTTTTCATGCGAAGCTTACATCTAAAAAAAATAAACGCATAAAGTTATTTTGAATATATATATATTTTCCATTGCTGAAAGTTACTCATGGTTTTCTAATAAAGTATTTTATTTACTATTCATTTTAATAGCATTTTATATTAGTTAACTCCAATGGTACAAATACTTTTATATATTAATACTGAAGATAATTTATTTACTTTGTGTATTGTTTAATTTCATACAGTATTTTTGATGTAATTTTGGATTTTCTTACTTTACAGTATATTTATTGCCAAGCATTATTTTGAAAGTTTTTAAGTGTTATTTTTTCAACCTTTAATTCAGTAGTGTAAAAATATTTTGTGCATTTTAAGATCTGGTTTTAATTAATTGGTTTTAAATTACCCAAAGATTAATTTTTAATTTCAAGTTTAAAGCACAACTAATTTAATTTGACTTTTGTTTAAACACGCTAAAGTATAGAGGATTTTGAATAAATTTCAAAATTAATACAGTCCTTTGATTGGCACCAAGCCCCTTTTTTCTTTCAAAATGTCTTTCTTACTAAAAGGCAAAAAAGAAGATTTAATTGCTCTCGCGAATCAATTTGGCGTAACTGTTGAAGCAGACATGACGAAACCCAAAATTAAAGATCTGATTTTAAAAAGCAATGATTTCGATGAGGAAGATGCCAAAGTGATGTTAGAGTGTATCATTGAGGACAGACATCTAGCAGAAGCAGAAAAATAAAACGAGCGATTGTGGATGGAGGAAGAAGAAAGAAAAGAGCGATTGCGGATGGAGGAAGAAGAAAGAAAAGAGCGATTGCGGAAAGAGGAACGTGAACACGAACTTGAAAAGCTGAAAATCCAAGCTCAAATAAATGTTGGTCATGAAAACTCCGCAGATATTTCAGTGACTAGTAAGACTTCGCAAGAGATGTTTCACCGATTCAACATGAAAGATGACATAAGTGTAAATTTAACATTATTTGAGCATCATGCCAATTTAGCGTTATTACCGAAAACTCAATGGGTCCAGAAGCTACTAGATTAATTCCTCTGGAAGTTGCTCATTTAATTGCTCGAGAACCTGAGGAAAAATCGAACGATTACGTCCATGTGAAGAATCTGTTGTTGCAGAGATTCAAGTTGTCCCCGGAGAAACTGCGACAATTATTTGTTTCACATCAAAAAGCTCCCGAGAAAACATGGCAAGATTTCTATCACGAATTGCAAACTTACTTTGATGGATGGGTAACAGGTCTGAAAATAGACACCTACGAAAAATTACATGAACTTATCATTGCCGACCAGATGAAACGGAAGGCACCACAAGAGTTTCAGAATCACTTTCTTGATGAGTGGTCATCCATAACTTCAGCTACTGATTTGGCAGAAAAATTCGAGCGATATGACGATGTCAGGAGGACATTGAGACCAAAATCATCAGATCCATTCTTCAGAAGGGAAGAAGAAAATAAAGAAGCAAATAAGTCTCTGAATCAACCACGAAAACCAGCGTATTTCCAAGATAGAAATAACAAGTTCCAGAAGAGACCCTTTGAGCCCAGCAGAATCTCATATGTCAAGGAAAATAAACCATTTAGACCTGTGAATTGTTGTTACTGCCAGACACTAGGACATTATGGCGTAGAATGTCCACGACGATCCAAAAATATGAAAAATAATAAGTCCGAGAAGAGACCCTTGCAGCAAATTAGGAACGCATACGTCGAAGAAAATAAACGATGGAGATCTGTGAAATGTTGCTACTGCCAGAAACCAGGACATTATGGTGTGGATTGTCCACGACGACCCAAAACTACGAAAAATAACAAGCTTTTAGCACCTTTTGTACAAGCTTGCTCCGAAATTTCACGAGAGAAAATGAGAACAAGAAGATTAGCTTTGAGAAACAAAACTATCGACGCATTAATCGACACTGGTAGTTCAATAACACTCCTCCGAGAAGATATCAGCGAACAAATCATCAAGCCTTCAGAACTTTTAAGAGAAACGATTACAATATCTGGTTTGGGAAAGTTACAAGTCAAAACAAAAGGATCATTTCAGCAAGATATCGAATTAGATGGACAAAAATATTCTCTGACATGGCATGTGGTACCTACTTCATATTTAGATTTTTAGGCAGTTATTGGATCAGAAATTTTAGAACAAGCCTCACTTCACTTCACCAAAGAAGGCGTCGAATTTCGAAAAAGGGAAGATGTAAAAGTATATTCCATGCATGCGCAGCTATACGAGGCAAGACCACAAGACGAAATCGAAACAGAGCACATTTCTAATCCCGAAGTAAGAAAAGAATTATCGAAGCTAATTTCCAGTCACAAGCCAGAAAAAACTGAAGCTACAGATGCATCCATTAGAATAACTTTAAAGAATGACATTCCAGTCAACCAACCTGCAAGAAGACTCTCATTTCCTGAGAAACAAGAAGTGAATAAACAAATCGACGAACGGTTAAAACATGGAAAAACAGAATTACATACGAACGCAAGTCAACATGGGTATGGAGCCATTTTACTGCAAGAAGGCGAAGATAGAAAATTGTATCCTGTTAAATCTACTTCTACTGAAGGCGCACTAGACAAACTAAGACTACAGAGAATCCTCAACAGTACCTCAAATCGTAGTACCAAATGGACACCTTTTGAACTGTTAATTGGCACTCCTATGAGGAATAAAGAAGACCTCCGAGTACGAGACTTACTGTTGAAGGAATTAATTGAAGAATTTCAAGAGCAGAGAGATCTACTTCGACAAGACGCAAAAGCAAACATTCAGAATATACAGGCTGAAAATAAGAACTACGACAGAAAGCGCAAGAAGGCCCCAGTATATCAAAAAGGGAATTTGGTAGCCATTCAACGAACTCAATTCGGAACTGGACTTAAGTTAAGACCTAGGTTTTTAGGACCATATAAAATCGTCAAAGTAAAACCGAGAGATCGGTATGATGTTGAGAAAGTAGGTGATCATGAAGGTCCTCATATGACCACATCATCTGCTGATATGATGAAATTTTATTCACCAGGCTGAATAAAACGCAATCAGTGCGATGGTTAATTAACTATTTTATTGTGTTATATATTTCATTTTTATGTATATTTTAATATTCTAACAATTTTAATTCAATGATTATACACATTTTTTCATGCTCCGTGTATTATATTTTCATTTTGTAGTGAACTTTTAAATTTTTGCATTTATATTTTCGATGTTTTTCCAGTGATTTAATAAGCAAATTATTACTGCTAATGTTATGAACCTTTTCTTAAGAATTGATATAGAGCGAATTTTAGATTTGTGGATTTTTGTAACAGTTTGGCCGAGTTTAATTTAACATCAGTCTTGAATGTCAGTATGTAAACAACGATGAGGTCATCGTTCTATCAGGATTGGCCGAGTTGTAGAGATTTAATCAGCGGCCATTGCTGTTAAATATTTAGTTCTGC
>JAPMOQ010037680.1:2384737-2404244 GCA_026543055.1 Argiope trifasciata | reverse complement strand
CGGCTAAAAATTTCTTTATTCGCGGATCTAATAAGTACATACATAATATTAAAACGATTCCAATAGGTATCCAATCCAATATCCTTTGTAAATGCCTTCAAATGGACTAATAAAAAAAGTAAAAGAGATCTTATTACGATTTTGTCTAAAGTATTATGTTAAATGCAAACTGCAAACATAGCCGAAATCGCGAATGGAATAGGACGAGATGGATTCGAGCAGATAGAATCAAGTGACATTCAGGAATGGCTTGAATCGCAAAATGAAGATCTGATTGAAACCGACTGGGAGGAAATGTTAAATTCACGGCTTATTGAAGAAACGGCTTCAACAAGCACTGGGAACGTGACATTTCATTTGAAAAATTTTAGTGAGGGTTTAAGATTGGCAAATGAGCTTTGCGATTTCTTTATGACCATTGATCCGTCTATGTAACGAAGTCTTATTTTTAAGAGGCAAATGGCTAATGCGATTGTTGTGTATCAGACTGAATGGAAGGAGCTTTTGAAAACTGCCAAGCAAGAGAAAATGACAAAATTCTTCAAACCATTGCCAAAGCCTTAAGATAATGAATCAAAATATTCAAAAACTTCAATTAAATTGATTTTTTATGCATTTGTTCTCTTTTTAATTTCGTCACCTCGGAACGTATCCCCTATAATCCCATATAAATGACTCTTCCGTATTCACGGTTTCTGTATTCGCGGCATATTGACGGAACATATACCCCGCGAATAAAGAGCTTTTACTGTATTTAAAATCAAATGTTGTTAATGAATCGATCTTTTGGATTGATTCTGAAGTACTTTTAAATTAAAAGAAAACAAAATAAAGGAAATAAAAAAATTCTTGCTGACAACTGTGTTTTCATTTAAATTAAAAGTTTGAAAATGATGTGTATGATACTGTTGTAACTATCTCCATCTCGATCAATCAATAAAATGAATGTGACCTTATTTTAAAGAAATACGACTTGACATGCTTGTTACATCAACTGGCGTTGAAGGTTTGCGCGTTATTTTCGAATATAAAAAATTATGTGTATTCTATTTATTAAACTTTTAAAAATTATGTATATAATATTGTTGTAGTTATCTCCATTTCGATCCATAAATAAAATGGATTTGACCGTACTTGATTTGCTATTTTGTTTTATTTTGAGTATACAATGTAAATAAATAGTGTTTACGTTAGCTATGTGTTTTTGTTATTAAATTGCATTCATGTGATATATTTTTCGTATATACTTATACTTTTAAATGTATCCTATTTAGGTTGGGTTTAATTTTTTTATTTGTCAATATTTGATAGTTTTTGGTACACATACATCAACATTTCCACGTGAACAGAGTCGCGGGTAGTAGCTAGTGTACACACACACACACATTCAGAATTTATTTTAGAGCGAAAAAATCAAGTGTTAAGGAATGAGGAGGGGAGAAAGTTTTTTGAAGTAGTATATTACGGGGTCTTCTAGAGTTGGGGTGTATTTAGGCATATTAGCTATTGCCTCGTTTTCGATCAGCTCTATGTTTTTGAAAAAAAACTGTTGCTCATTTAGTTAGGAATTTTTAGAGAAGGGGCATGTTTTGCATTGGGCTTGAAATATTGGAAGCCTGGCACGCCCCCATTTATACTTTTGATCAGGCATTTCTGAATAAAAATGCGCCTCCCAGCTTGCTATTCAAGCCTTTATATAGAATGAAATCAATGATTGCAAGCTTGCTGATTTATCTTTTTAGACATTTATTGCAAGGAGAAAACCCTTTTGATTTTAATTTAAATCTTAAATATCATTTGAGCCAAGAAAATGCTGATTGTGACAGAAAATCTTTACCCTTTACAATAATGGACAAGTGAAGGATGGTGAACGCAAATCTTCTAAGGTAAGTTTAATTTTGACGAATACATTTTTTTTGGTAGGCGGAAGATAAATAATATTCATTTTTTGCTCGGTGTCATCACATGAAAGAACAACCGCTTACAATTTCTTGTAACTTCCACGAGAACGTCCATCTTTTCAAACCGTGTTTTATTTTTTTCTTTGACCATCAGTTGAAAACAAATTTATTCTCGAACTTATCACGTCCTCGCAATAAAAAAGGCATTCTAATCTTCATAAAAATATTCGGCTATATAATTTTAATGAATTTTTACATGAGAGTATCAGAGGACTGAAAAAAATATCCCTTTTGGAATCATTTCTATTTGTCTGTGAATAGGATAATTCAAAAGATTTGCTACTTGAATTTAGTATGAAGTTTCTAAAGACCGTAAATTTTTAACAAAGTCCATCTACGGGAAGTCTGACAGACGAGATGCATGTAAACATGATGATTCTGAAACTTAATACTCAAACCAGATAGATATAAAATACACAGTCTTTCCACCATAATTTATCAATCCGTCGAAAGGCACGGTCTCCAAACCACGTAGTCCACTTTCTTCATGATTTGAAGAAGCGCATTTGTTCGAGTATACAAGAAAACTCCACTGATTAGGTTCGCCTTCGTAATTTTTGTTTTCAAAGAATAGCTTACATAGTATATAGTTCAGAATCAAAACTTTTACCTTTCAGTTTTTTGAGGTGTACTCTGTTGAAGAGATAAAAAACAGAAGTTTTTTAGTTAAATTAACGTCCCGTTATAGAGCAACAATAGGGCTATTTTGCTTATCACCTCGTCATTTTGAACAGAAGTCAGATGACGAGGACGATACCTGAGCTAGCATCACCCCCTCTCCATTTCACGCCATACCTGTGGGAGGACAGTTGGACTGACAGATTTAACGTGAAACAGGCCCCCTTATACGACAGTTCACCTGTGGAATCGTGTCTCGAACCTAAAACCCTCCAATTCCGGAAGGAGACCTCATCACCATGCCTCCTAATGAACAGAAGATAGCAAGTTTATTGCCGGTAATGCATTGCGACAGATGAAAAATAAAATTATATACATATTCTAAACTGCAAGGGGTGTATCGGCTCTCCACTGCGGAACATTTTTGTTCCTTTATTTATTTATTATTGTAAATTTATATTCCAACTTGTCTTTCCAGCTTATTTGCCCTAGACATTAACATGATTAATCCAGACTCCATCTCACATCGGAACTGGCCAATTGCATGACGGTAAAACAACGAGCGTTATATGGAAAAGGTTTGAAAAAAAACACATAGACCTTCTTAGCCATACCGCAACTTTTTTTTTTTTTTTTTTTTTTTTGGAATTTGAAATTTTAAATATAACAGATAATGACACCAACAATTAAAAATAAACAATAATAAAAATCTGTGCTGCCAACACTTTTTAAAATATTAACTTAATAAAACATCATTTACATAAATAAAACCGAATGTTTGTCTGTATGCAGTGCCGTACCGTTCATCCGATTGCGATGAAACTTTGAATACTTATTACTTGCACTTTACAGGCATAGTAAAATTGTGTAAAGTACATAAATAAAAATGAATGTTTGTCTGTATGTCTCTTATCCAAATGTGATGAAACTTTGAATACTATTTACTTTTACTTATTTGTTTCTGTTGATGACGGGAAAAAACATTTCCAATCCTAAAGTCTTGAATAATAAAGTTAATAAAATAACATGAATATTATTGACGCTTCTCCTTTATATAGCTTTCAATATCAATCAGTCTATTCATTTCCGAATAAAATAAGTATTATTTTTATTTTACACGGAAATAAATATTATTCTTTCCTTCATTCCTAATTAAACAAAACTGAAATTTTAAATTTCAAATGATATTTCCAATTTTTTTTCTGCGGCAGCAACGGGCCGGGTCCCAGCTAGTTTGCGATAAAATACAATACTATTTAACAAATCAAATATACATGAAAACAATCAAAACTTTAACATAACAAAAGTTGGTGTTGCCACCACTATTTAAAATATTAATTTACAATAAAAAATAATAATGAATAAATAAAAGAACAAAAATCGTTCCGTAGTGGAGAGTTGCTCTAGGGGGTCAAGACTTTTAATAACTAATCAACTTTCCCAAGCTCGATTACTCAGAACAAATTAGCGAGCTCAAGGTAGAACCAAGCAGACCACCTTTTTTGTTATTATTAACCTCATTTTTGTTGAAAAGATGTCTTAAAGATGCAAGTGGTCAAGATGTAGGTTAATAGATGATAATTCGGACTTCAAATGAGTGGACCCAAACAGACAAGTATCACTAATTGTCTTGGATTGAAAGTTTTAGCGATCCGCAATTAATGCTTCGCAGCGTTCCTTGAAGATCCTATTACGTGAATGAATAGTTCAAGGTAGGAAGCATTTGAAGACGTTTATTGCTTCCCCTGTGCCAATAGTCAAGTCAGGAGGTCAAGGAGAGGTGCATTAAAATAAATAGAGATCGTGGATATTCAGAATCGACTTTTCTTTTAAAAATTGATTTGGAAAAACCTTTTTTCCATATCTTCAATACGAAGTGCACATAAAGAAATTTATCCTCAAATATTTTTATACATTTCAATGTTTATTGACATCACCCACTCTGAAAAAAAAACAACATTTTATTTATATTTTGCTGCAATGATTTTTAACTACATGTGTGTACGAACCCAATAACTTAAAAAATCTGATTTAACGTATCCGACTGCGTTAAAAACACTGGTTATTGGCGAATTTTTTTCTTGTTATTTCTTGTAGCTCAAACTTTCTTCGTTCTAAAACATTTTTTTTCTAAAAAAGAATGGCATGACCTATCATCCAGGGGAATTTTAAGCAAAAAATATTTTTCAGATAAAATTTGTCTTCAATTTTCTAAAAACTTAAATTTTCATAAAATATGTCCACCGTTAACGTGATATCTCAAAAACCGGTTGAGGTATTTACATAAAAATGTCAGCTGGCATTAGAAATGATATAGAAAATGAAATGAACCCAAATTTTTATTGTTGGTGAAAAACTTTTTCTGTTATAGATGTTTTAAGGAAAATTAAATTGTGAATTCATGGAAAAAATGCATCTATACGTATATTTTTACCCCTCACTTCTTTGCATCTCAAGATCTTTCTGAGATTTTGGTTTATTTCATTTATCATTATATTCTATGACTTGTGTACATAGAAAAATGGGATTGCTGCATTATTTTGTGTAGAGTGTTAACCATTTTGGTTAAATTTCATTAAAATTCACTACAAACTTTCCTATTTCTCAAATTATAATATATTTTGAAACATTGTTTTTGTTCATAATTCACAATACATTTAAAAACCACAAATAGTTTTAAAAAAATCCAATTTTTCAATAAGTTTCCGTTGAGCGCAGTCGGATTCCTTAAGCTATATGGATGAAATTTGTTATGAAAAAATTCAGAAATCGTTTTAAATTGTGGCTTGATTTTGTCAACTTCGAATTTTTCTCTTTGTAATACTCGATTTTCTGTCCCCAGCAGGTATTTATTCACAAAGACGTTTCAACTGTGCCTTAAAATATTGCATGCATAGATCATAAAAGAGGGCATTGGATTTTATAACTCGTGTCAGTTTTGAAGCCTGAAGAAAGGGAAGACTCGTGTATGTAATAAATATTGGATGGACTGACTATGAATACAACTTACAAATACATTAAATTTGTGATAGATATTATTTTGACTGAGAAAGAAGATTATTTTTTCTTATGAATGAGAAAAAGATAAAAGGGTGTATTTTAAAATAAAATTTTAATTTTTGAAAAAAAAATGCTTGTGTTTGAAGTACTTGGGATTCCTTCATTGCAAATACAATTTATAGCTTAACACTTGGTTGAACGGGAATTTTACACATAAACCATGCCGGCTATTTTGCAATTGAATATTAGAATGAAACGTTCTAAATAAACTACAATAAATTTTATTTATACTGAATGAAATGAAACTAAACTGTGGACATATTTTATATTTAATTTTTAATAATATTTTTTGTATGATGAACTGTATGGCAATCACCTGCGTGTCATGGTACACAACAGGTTTTGCAGATATATCTCGTTTCGCTGGACTTTCCTTTTAAAAGGCACACTCTACACCTTCTACTTGGATTTGTTTTTACGCCGTCATTTTCATTAGAATCTCCAAAACCACTTTCACAATCAGATTCTATAATATTTCTTTTTTTTGCCGTTTTGGTGGTCTAATGTCTGATTCATCACTTTCCGAATCACTACAACTTATTTCAAAATCACTCCGACAATCAGATAAAGTATCCGCGTATAATTTACTGAAAAGTTCTTCGTCGATACGTTCCGTCATGGTCGAATTTTTGGAATGATACTAAAATTGTGGTAAGAGCCTAAATACCGAGACAAAAAAAAAATTGTTTCAAAGTGGACACGACTCAACATGATAAGCCAAATTTTTGCCATGTTCTATATCGCCCTGGGTGTCATAAATTGAAATGGATAATGCAAGTGCAATGACGAGTGAACTCGTGGCCGGTCTGCAAAGTGTTAATTGCTTATTCATAATAGGTATAAAAATATTCAATGCTGTTTTTTTGCACCAAAAAAAACTTATTTTTAACTTCCCTTCTGTTGTAATTTACTTCGCCAGCGTCCTGGCATAGGGGTAGTGCGTCTTCCTCGAAATCAGGGAGTCCTGGTTTGGACATAGTTGTTCTTCCTCTGCTCTATCTGCCAGATGTGTGAATGTGCCTCCTTGTAAAAAGGGGTTGTGCAAGCGAATGAGGGACGCATAAGTGGTACTCTTGATCTTAGATGGCGCTACCGAAAAACAAGAGGAGCACTCTACTTACTGATTGCATAAAAGCAGGTTTGTCCAATGACAAGTGCCATAGGAAATTGCAACCCAATTTGCCTTAGGTGTGGAGTAATTTATATCAATAAAAACAAATAAATGAAAAAAAATTTGTTGTTTTACTAAAAAAATGCCCAGAGCATTTTTTTAATTAACATTTTCTATTGTGGTAATAAGAGTCCTTAAGTAATTTACCAAAGAAAAGAGATAACATTATTTAACCATTATCTATCAATAAAAGCTGATCTGCAACAAAATTGCTATTAATTCTGGCAAATAACAAATTGCTTCCTTTCGAAAGCATTTTTTACCCAAATATCGCAAGATGAGAATTCAGGAGCAAGGTGCCCTGTTTATAAAATCTTGGTTTTAAAATCGTATTATCTCTGTTTCGAAACCAGATTTTGTCGGACAGTCATATAAGACACTAAATGTATGCACTAAATTTGTCGGTCCGAATGCATTTCCTCTTGGATGACAAAGAAAGTGATCGCCAATCCAGACTCTGTCCTTGATATCTGCTCAAAATTATTAAGTCTTCCCCAAAATAATCCTAAACTTTCTTCAAAATGGAATGTTAGCGCAATACGTCATTTGTTTTTGCATGCAACTACGCAAAATAAGACGAGATCGATTTTATATTTCAAAGCCTGTATGTTCGTTCTAAATTCTTTTTTGTCGTTGTTGTTGTTTGAAATTTCATTCTTAAACTTTTAATTTTCCCTTATCATGTTTACTTGTATTCATTTCTCATTAATTATGCCTCCATTTTGCTTTTCTTTGGCTTGTTTTTCATTTGGGCAAACGGAAGAAGGAATTTTTTTTTTATTGAGTGAGCATTTGTTACATTCATCCCTAAGTGATCCTTAGGGATAGATTTGATGTTTGAGGAAGCATATTGATATATAAAACAAATTTACATGAATCAAACTCGAGTTAGGATAACTATTGTAGATTGCAATAAGTAACAATAATGTCCTAATATTTTTTTTAATTTCATTTCGGACATATTAATGGCTGATGAAAAATATATATATTGTGATTAGAGAACAAAAGACGAACATAATTTTTTTAAAACAGGAAATACTAAAAAATAAGTTTAAAAAATTAGAAAAAGTTTTTTTAGATTGAACAAATATAGCTTTTGAATTGGGCTGGTACAACCAGCTCGAATAATCTAAAGAAAAATTGGATAATCAATAATTATGCTCATAACTAGGAAATGAAACAAACCACGGATAAAAAAATATGATTAATTAACTTTAATGTCATCAACTGTTGATTAAGAAAGACTAACTATTTTTTGGCGTGGTTTCACATACGAGTAATTAAAGGGAGAAATTATATGATGCATAAAAACTTTATTGAATTCATACATCATGTATTGATTTGCACAGGGGGAACAATAAATACTTATGTGTTTCAAACGAGAAATCAATTCAACGTTTAATTGTAACCATGGCGGAATTTTAATAAACCTCCTATTTTCAAAACCATGTTTTTAGACTAAGTAAAAAAAAAAAAAAAACTATAAAAATGGTACTTTTTTTATGAAGAATATTTTTTTCTGTTTATTCTACGTTGAAAATATTTAGACGATCCAAAAGAGGCAGCCTACTTCTTCCTTTTTTTTTCTTTTTTCATTTTAACTGCCTACGCTACATTGAAGTAGAATTCTGTTATCAAAGAATATATAAAAATTTAAACCACATATTTTGTAAAAATCTGATAAACATGCAGTGGCGATAGTTTTCCTAAGTGCAAGCACGTACAATAAAGTGGGCGAAAAAAAAAACTTCCTTTTAAAAGAAGAAATGCGTTGTACAGAAAAGTTACTTTTCGATATGAAAAGGACATTTGATTCCTATCGGAACGTGCCTTGAGGAGCCGCGAGGACTATAAATCTATGAAATTGAAACATTTTGCTCTGTTTCACCATTTTCTGTGTAAACTTTCTTAGTCCCATTTGATAACCCAAATCAACACGTTCGCAATTTCTCTTTCTATTTGCGAAACAAATGGTAGTTGGAGGGGAGTGGTTAAATCTATGGTCACCCTGTAAATAATTCATTTTAAACTAGAATTCTGTGAAAAAACGGCTGCGGCAAAAAAAGAAAATATGTTGTATTTGTAAATGTGCTATTATGGAAAGCTATAAATTAGCTATAAATAGGCTTTATAGCTAAATATGCTATAAAGGAAATTATGCTAAATATGCTATTGACAAATAAAGCTTACAAGTATTACACCTTGGTGTCAGAGTTTGCCAGCTCATTGACGTCATATGTAATGGAGGGCGATGTAGAGAAGGAGGCAATGTGTTTAATGGGCGTGGAATAGTTTCCATTGGCTAAAACGCATCGATTCCTGAATGAGCCAGAGACTATGTAAAGAGTATAAAAGATTTTGAAAGTTCATATATCCTTGTTATTAATATTAAATAACAATATATGTGTGTGTGTGTGTGTGTGTGTGTGTGTGTGTGTGTGTGTGTGTGTTATTTCCAGCTGATAAACTATTAACCAATACATTCCTTATCGTATTAGTTTATATAGAATTCTTATGAAAACATTACTTTTGTAAAAAGAAACTGCTATTTTCTCATTTATGAAATTATAAAGAAGTTTCATAATGGATTGCTTAGAACAGGAGTCAAAACCTTCAATGCTGTAGAAGAACGAATGAAGTGATATTTCCCCACTGGGGTAGAGATAAAATAGTTTTATCAAAACTACTATTAAACGTGAGGGAAGATTTTTTAACATATCATTAAAAAAAATTATTTAATTTCCTCCGGAAAAAAATTATATTATATGAAAATAGCTTCACTTGTCAATCTTTTAAAAACACATTTGCTATCCAACTTAATTAATAAAACAATGCTGGTAAAAGCAGTTCAACCTTTTAGAAACGCATCTGATTTCAAAGAAGCCTACATAATAATATTAATGCAATACTGCTAAAAGCAGGCAAAAAAAAAAAAATGCAATTCAAAGATGCTGATGAATATTGCCATTTATGCTTTACTCATTTCTTGCGCAATCTCTATCTTCAGTTTTTTGCAGCCTTCAACTATTCAAAACCTCCTAACGAAAACGGTATCGTGTTCTCACTTGATAATAACAGTTCAAAACCGGATGCGTCACCTAATGAGGAAAGTTAACTAAATTCATATGCCAAGAAATCAAGAAAGTGTAATGTTGCGAGAAGCGAATGTTTTAAATCACCGAATAGAAACAAAAAAAAATATTTTAAAAGCATGGACATTGCTGTGATTCGTTCCTGGTATCGCATGGCTTGTATATTTCGTTGAGAGGTACTTTGGTTATTAAGAATATTATTAAACGTGAAGCAGTCTCCATGCGGCGCTGGTCAGTCGTATCCACAATTCACGCTTCCAGGTATTTTATCATCGGATTAACCTCAATGTCTTAAATCCCAGCCATTGTTCCACCAGCATTGTATTCACTGTCGTATTCCGTAATATCCGATTATTACCAGAAGCACAGAATGCGATAAAGAAGATTCTCGAAGCAGGGAAGTGGTTCATGTCGTTTGACATTTCAAATTTTCACTTGTTGATAAAATAGTTTAAAAAGATATTACGAGTCGGATGACTAAAAGGATTATTACGAGTCTGATATAAAAGATTCGTTAATATCTTTTTTAGTCATCCGCTCAAGTTAAAATATATTTTTTCAACTTGTACTGGATGACACTCGATGTTAATGCAGTTTTTTAAAAAATATTAATTTATTAATCGAAATTTTCCGTTAATTTATATTGGGTTGCCAAATCTGTCGCCAAATGGTAGCTATGTTTATCGCCAACCTTTGAGATGACTGACGCGCCATCCGAAAATAACTAATATAAGATATACATTAATAAGAAAATAAGTTTTAATTGAATTAAAAACATTCTTATTTGTATATTACTTGTTTTATTGAAAAAAATCGCAAGATATTGAGAAATTTAAAAAGAATTATTAGTTGAAGTCATTATCATTTTTAACATTTAAGTAATCTATACTCATAATAAAGATGAATGTGCGTGTGTTAGGGCTCTATAGGCCAGATAACTGGACCTACAGCTACCAAATTTGGCAAATATGTACTTTGGAGGTTGGGAATGCGCATCTTGGTGGAAGTTTTAATTAGAATTCGAATTAATTAAAAATTAAGCAAAATTTCCCCTATAACTTTCAAAAACATTATCACACAAAGAATATTTTTACATCACATTAAAGACTTTTAAAAAATAAGCTTTTTAATAGTATCAGTGTTTTAACATATAACTTAGACTTCTACTTTTCACGAATTTTTAAAGAAATATTTTAGCCATATTTTTCAACAATATATTTCGGACAAAACAGTACAAAAGGATGAACGGTACAACAGTATACAAAATATGAACGAACAACTATTCATTTTCATACATTAGATTTGTGTATTCCTTTAGAATTATAAAACTTGGTGTCCTTTCAGAATGATAATAATAAAAATTATTTATTGTATCTCGTGATTCGTTTAATATCCTCAGGTTTAATTTTAGAAAATGTGATTAAAATATTTTCTTTTAAAATTGATTCAACATAGAAAACATATTTTTACCATAAAATCGTTAATATAGTTAAAACGATAATTTTTGAAAATCAAGACGGCTCAAAATTATTTGTACTACAATATTTTTGGGCTTACCTTGTATTTAGGATGACATGCTTCCGGCATGGGGGTTGGATCTCGTCAACCCGGTGGGTACATAAAATGTTGGGAGATAGGACTCCTCCCATCAATCCAGCCAGGAACAAAAATCCAAATTAAATCACAATAGCCCAAAATAGACATCTCAGATCTCTTGAAGAATGGTTCGTTACTTAAAAATAGAAATAAATGCAAATAAAACTGAAGTTATTTTCTTCAACGAAAATAACTATACTAGAAACTACTCCCCTCCTAAAATTAAAAATCATCCCGTGGTCTAAGGAATGTAAATATCTAAACGTAATTTTGGACAGGAAACTAACTTTTAAGCCCCACTTTAACTGTACCACCAAAGTGTTTCGAGACCTAACGCGTAAATTTTACTCCCTTATTTCTCAACACTCTAAAATGAATAGGCGAAACTAAATACTTATTAACACCGCCTATTTACGTCCAGTATTAACTTGTGCTTGTACAGTTTGGGGTTATGACACTAAGTCTAATCTCAGATTAATAGAAAGACAGGAAAATAATTCAATCCGTCGATTCATACATATTTGTATTGTATGCCAATTACAAATATATATAAATGTCTAAATTACTCTCCACTAAAGAAATTTATTGCTAAACTGGCCACCAAATTCTTCAAAAAACTCGATACGATCGATAATGTAACAATAGCTAATATCCCCAAATATACCCAAAATGCCAAATCTAGGTGACCCCGAAGCATTCTTCTTTAAATTTCCATCCCCTTGTTAAATTAATCTTTTATCTCAAATAATCATCCTTCAGTTAATAGCAAACAAGCAATAAGCATTAGCCGCTCTGGATAAAACCAAAGTTAGTACTCAGGCAGCATATTTCCAACCCTCCCTCAGACAGCAGCCAATAAGATTGAGTCCTGACACATGCCACCTCTCCGTCTCACCCAGCTAACCAATATTGCATAAACCCGAGCATCCTAATTTCTCTCCAACTCCGACTCAACGAAGAAGACCACTGCAATCTATTGACCACTAGGCCTCTCCTTATATCACTATTACAGGGGATAATCCCTTCAAAAGCTAGGCACTCCATTTACACAATTCATACGCTCCTCCCATCGATGGCGGGACGCACTTTCTACGGGGAGGGTTATACCGTGGCCGGTTATGGCCCTTAGAACTCAACCAGAGTTCCCGCCAGTGTTACTGTAGCAGCGGTCCTGTCATTCAGTCGGCTGGGTTGAAGAGTCCATTGTATGGCTTAACTTTTTTCTTGACACTCAGGATGTAACAAAAAAAAAATGTAGTGGAGCGGATTTTGAACAAACAGGTTTTGAACAAAATGAAAGCTAAAAAAGAAAGACATCATTGACGATCTTATTGGCAAGTTATCACAAATCATTTGGGGGTATTTCAGCAAATGATAGATATTGTCATCTTGCAATCATACTTCAGACTCGACATGGGACATTGTGATGGCACATTCTGCTGGCAAGCATGTGACATTGTCTTAATATGACACAATTTTGGAGAAAACCGATTTAATAAAGAATTATCTTATTTATACAAATATAATAGTGTTTTTCTTTTTACCCGACCAAAATATTTTGAGCAAGTCACCATTTTACGGTTTGCATGTGACTTAATTTGATAAACTGAACTTGTCTTGATTTGATTGATTGGAAATTGAAGAATTTTAAATGCAAACTGATTGATTTTCAATCCAGTTCAATATGGATTCAAAAATGTATCGAGACAAGGAAAAAGTTGGAATGGATTGAAACAAGAAAGGTTTTCAAGCAATGTAAGTAAAAATGACAGTAACGAAATGTTGGAACCATGGAATTCGAATCAAGACGCATTTAATTGTTTGAAGAAGATGCTCATGCTATTTTAACCATATTTTTATCTACCTGTAGCTATGACTCATTAGTTTTAAAGATGAATAACATTAAAGACTCGCTTAGAAAAATGATCGTTTGGCAGATGATTCCAATTCAGTATGCATTCTGATATAAGTAACATCCTGCAGTCCTAATATAAGCTATTTTTCATCTAATCTGCAACAACAGAAATCACACAAATGTTACTTTCATTTGAATTACACGCATGTCCAAAACTATTATTACACAATGCAAAATGCAGTTTTTCGTAACAAACAAAGAGTTTCGAGTTGTTAGTACTTAGTTTTATTATCTTCAAAATAATCACAAGTCAATCAGTTATTTGACGGCACTTTTATACCTCATTAAATATTTCCTTAGAAAAAATGGCATCTGGGTCTTTAAAGGTTCGTCACCCTTTATCTAGAACATTGTAGCCACTTCACTTCAAATGTGCATTGCACTGACATCAATGGCAAATAAAAGAAGAGACAGATTCAAAAATTGAACAGCTTTGCAACTGGCGGCAACGTATCTCTTTTTTTTTTTTTTTTCATTAAAAAAAAAAGAGCAATCTGCCTCATTCTATATCGATAAGTTTACTGATAAAGAAAGATAATTACTGAATAGCAACCGCGATGGTAATACTTTCGCTCTTGTCTATCATCCAGCAATTGTACTAATTACAAAGGATGCACCCTGCATATTACGTATCTATTTAGAATGAAAAGACCACACAGGAAGGACAGAATTGAAGGAAAATACGATCTTTTAATTTCCGAACTGGACTTGATTGATTATTCCATCAATTGCCGAAACCGCAGGAATTTCCCTGCAAGCGTGGACACGAAGCGAATGGAATCAGCATTATGTATTCCTATGATGTTTTTAACGCATACAGACTTTTTATCATGTGAAAACATATTGTTTACGCTTGAGATTTTTGGAGTCTCAAAATGCGTACGCAACAAGTTTTTTTGAAGCCTCAAAATGCGTAGGCAACAAGTTGTTGAAGTCTGAAAATGAATTGGCAACAAATTGTTGAAGCTTTAAAATGCATAGGCAACAAATTGCATATTTATTCTTTTTTTAGAGTCTGCTTTCACTGTATAGCTTTCGGAATATCTATCGTCTGCTAATATACTTTTATTTTGGAGTCAGCATTCCTGTATAGCTTTTGAATTATCTATCATCTACTGTTGTAGTTTTATTTTTGAGTCAGTTTTCATTTTATAGCTTTTGAATTATCAATTGTTTGCTAAAGTAGTTTTATTTTGGAGTCTTTTTTAATGTATAGCTTTTGAATTATTTTTCGCCTGCTGTAGTCTTGTAGAATTTATGCATGTTTTACTTTTTTTAATGTTCTTAAGTCGAGGGAAATTTATATACACTCTTCAAAATGTGAGTTAGGTATCCATTTCTTCTATGTAATTATTGGAAGCGAAATAATATTGTAATCGTAATTTAATAATGACCTTACTTTATTATCAGGGTAGAAATCTATAAAATAATATTTTATGACATTTACTTGAAAATAGAAGAACTTATATAAAAAATACATAAATAAAATACAACAGTATGAGGATTTCTTGCTATAAATCAGCAATTCTTTAAATTATAACGAGAGCTGACACAAAAACGTTTCCCTCTTTTCCGTAAGGATAGTAATTATTCAGTGAATCAGGTGAGACTGATTTATATTACCGTAAAAATTATAGTTATAATTATATTTAACTATGCAAATGGGATTGCTGTTTTCCCCCATATTTAGACAAATCATTACTATTTCAGATATGAAATTTGAGTAAGTAGTAAAACAACAAACATGCAAGTAAATATGTTGTTGCTGCTAATCTCCAAGGCCTTTCTTAGTTAGACCAAATCTAAAAATCCGTTGACAAGAAGAAATTCAAAAACGAGGGAGGGAGGAAGAAGAATAAATTTCTCCTCAAAGAAGTCTAAGTAGTCTAGAATGTGTTCAGCAGAGGACTGATGTTAGTGCCATTTCGGGTAAAGTGGGTAAGATTTTTCGCCCTCAGAAAAGACAAGACATTTAAGGTGGCCACGAGCAAAGCAAGAAAGGCAGTTTTTCTATTACCAGGAAGAAATAAGGACTGGCCCAGCTTATTGGTTCTACACCAGGGATTTGCAGCCTATTGAAACGTAAGAACCAAAAACAATTTACAAAATTTTCCAGGTTTTAAAGAGCCTCTAAAAATTTTCCTTTTAATATTAGAATATTTGCTTATATATATTTCATTTTTGATTAAAAATAAACGGTTATAAATACGAAATAATTTTTGTTCACACAAAAACACAAATATAGATCGTTACAGTTATGGGAGCATTGACTTTGCATGCCTTTTGAAAGTTTGCTTAAATCTGGCTTATAGATTGTTGTTCCAAGTTTCAAGCCGACTCTGGATTTTTATTTGTTAGCTGATTTCTACATTTACATTTTATTATATTCTTGAGAGAGAACGCCTGCTCACATGAATAGTTCGACCCGAAGATCATCAGCACTCCATATGCCAACTTCTTCACCTCAATGTAGCTTTCTGGAAGACTATTCCATGCGTGGAATAGGAGGATCTCAACATTCAGAATTCTTTTCAGAGCTGTCCACTTATGCTGCACGATGTGCATGCATTTCACGACCACCAACTTATTCAAGTTGCTCTTAATTTCTGCCAGTTTGCCACTCCACAAGTTTTTGTTTTCAAATCTAACGGTGGCTGTTTGGTTGAGGCAGAAATGAAATGCAATTGGCTCAAAGATGAACATGGTTACGGAGTCTCATCTTTAAGAACAAAACGATAGTTTCAATTTATCTCATTACGGTCATGTTAAGAGTAGTTTTTTGTAATTAACGTTTATGTCTTTAGAAGCTGTTGAGAGATTAGGTATTTAAAAATATATTTTCTTATTTTTTAAGTGTTTTGATAATAAATTGTTATTTTTACGTATGTAACTGGAGAGCCGCAACTTTTCTTCAAAAGAGCCGCAGATTGCTCACCCCTACCCTACACCAATCATGAGTAGGGGAACCATCCAGTTCTTATTATTCTGAGATGGGAGAAGAGTTCTGAATATGTGAGAGCAGCAGAAGATGGAGTCACTAGGCTGCTTCCTTTTTTGCAAGCCCGCCTGCTATTTCGTTACCAAGTAGATCCACATGAGATGGGATCCATTGGAAGTGGATATCATGTTGGAATGAAATCAGGTGCAACTTCTGAAGCATAGACACCCTTACTCGATCTTCAACATAGGCTCAATTGTTAAGATGCACCATTGAGCTGCGGCTATCAGTAAGAATCCAAAGATTCTTATAACTATTTTCGTGTTGAATGGCTGTAGAATTAACTGCTAGTAGTTCACTTCCAAAAATGGTACAGAAGTCTAGAATTCGTTGGCATAGAGAAAAACTGCAAGTAAATATAATAATTAAAAACACATTTATTCTTTTACTTGAATTCGACTGACAAACCAAGGAAAACAACTATCAAAATGCATTTTTAATCAGTATGAATTGATGGTAATATGATTACAATTAAAACTTCCTCTTCTCATTTAGAATCTTCGTATTCTATTCGTCTGCTCGAAAAAGAGTGTTTTTGATGGTGTTGAAGTATTATAAAATTTGCTTTCATTTTTCTAAAACATTTCTTATGTTTGTATTGTGTAGCTATAGGAAGAAGAAAATTGAAAGCTTATTTGAATTTATTGATTATTTACAAAATTCCAAGCTCCTAGATTATGGTCTTTTGGATTTTCGTATAGAAGTCAAACAAACAGTAGCAATTACAAAAAAGAAAATGAAATCTACTATCACAAATTTCAAGTTAACCTGTCAGAACAGTATTATTTTTAAAATCATTATTTGTCTTCATTAATTTAAGTTAATAATCAGTTTAAAACTATCAACCGCGGTAGAATAGTTTTATGAAAAAAATATTTTTGTAAACACAGACTGCTAATTTCTGATATCATAAAACAGTTTCATAATAGATTAATCTCAGAACAGGAGTCAAATGTTTCCCGCTTAAGAACGAATGAAGTGATATTTCCCAAATGGGGAACAAAAAAAATACTTTTATCGAAGCATATTAAACGCGAGATTTTTTTCCACATATTATAAAATTTAAATTATTTAATTTCCTTCGAAAAAAATTACATTACAGGAAAATAATAGCTATGATATCATTGTTCTACGTGAAACTTTTAAAAGAACATTTGCTGTCAAAGAAGCATGCGTAATAATATAAAAGCAATACTAGTAAAAGCAGGTCAACCTTTTAAAAACGCATCTACTTTTAAAGAAGCATACATATTAATAATGCCATGCCAGTAAAAGCAGGTAAATATATATATACGCGATTAAAAAATGTTGATGAATATTGCCATTTATGCTTTATTCATTGCCTACTCTATCTCGAGCTTCGATTATTTGTTGCCTTCAATCATGCTAAACCTCCTAATGGAAACAGAGCCATGTTGTCACATGATAATAATTTTAATTAATACAATTTGTTTAGAAATATAATTATTGTACAAAAAGATAATTGTTTTTTTAAATCGTTTTTAACTTTTTCCATATTATATTTCTAAATCATTATTATAAAATTTATGGAATCTTTAAATCGGTTGTTGTCCCGAACTCCATATGAAATAAAGCCATGTTTACGCAATCAAACTATGATAAAATCACACATTCAATGATAGTTTAGTTCTTAAAATTTTATAATTGTACATCGGCATTTTGAACACATTTGTGAAAACAATTTGAAGACTCTAACACATCAGAAAAAGAAGAAGAAAAAAAACTCGTTTGCAAAATTCCATTTTTACGAATTTGCAACAAGTTAAATAAAAATATAAAAATAATTCTTCTGGATCTGCGTGAGGAATAAACTGCAAAATTTATCAAAATCACACGGTCTATTTTTAATGAATTTTTTTTTCATCTCACTTCACATATGAAAAAGTAAGGTAAAAGGGGGGAGAAGAAGGTGGCAGCGGCGGGTGCCGAAACGAATCACTTAAAACAAAAGAGCGGGAACAGGCTATTACGCAACAATAGAACAATTGCTAGAAAAAGATGAGGATGCTCTTTGCAATCGTCGAAACGCATCTAAGGAATTGCGAAAGAAACCGTTTGGTGGTCACGGATAAGGCTGGAAAACAGAATTTATCTCCATTGTCTGAGTAAAACAGAACCCCTCGACCCCGGAAAAAAAGCCTTTTGTCTCCTTTCCTTCATGCTAATGATGCAGAAGAACTATCAAGACATGCGAAAGTGCAAGCTACTATCAGTTTGGCATCTGGTAGAAAGTAACAGTTTTGTGTTATCCTGCTTTGCTTCCTGATGACGATTCAATAAACAGATTTGTCTGATAGACAATAAGAATGACGTTACTTTCGATTCATTCGATTCTCTGTGGGAGAGAATTCTTATTCTAGGAGTTGAGAAAAATCATTATTGCTCTGCTGTTTTATGAACTTAATATTTGTTCAAGAATTTTACGTCCCTGTAGAACTGTAGTTCTCACAACTTTTGATAAAGTTTTAAACTTAAAAAAAAAGAGAAAACATTATATTCTTATGAAAGAAAATTTTTCTCATTCTTCACATTAGTCTAATAGAAATCATATTTAAAACTCTGAAAATATCTTATTATTGCTTTAAATTTATGACAGAATGTTTTATTAACGAAAAATAGTAAATAATATAAGAATGCTTATTCTCTAAAATATAAAAAAGTTTATGAATTGTTGATTTTAGCTTTAGTTTAGTTATATTAACGTCCCGTTTAAAGCAACACGAGGGCTATTTTGGGACGGACCTCGTAATTTTGAACCAAGATCAGATGACAAGGACGACACCTGAACTGGCACCTCCCTCTCCACACCACACCACATCTAGAGGGAGGACGTTTGGCCTGACAGATTTAACGTGCAAGAGACCCCCTCACAAGACGGTTTTTCTCTGGAATCGAGTCTCGAACTTGAAAACCTCCGGTTCCGAAGCCGAGATATTATCACCTGGCCACCGCGGTCCCTATGAAGGGTTGAGCGTTGATTACTGTCTTCAGCATTCGTGAGCTGCATCATCACAAAATAATAATAAAAATGAGATCTACTATCTAATGAGATCTATGAGATCTACATCACGAGAT
>JAPMOQ010037680.1:2352155-2378235 GCA_026543055.1 Argiope trifasciata | reverse complement strand
GTTTATAAATGAAATGTTAATTTTTGTATTAAACACAATAATTCTCACTTTAAGTTCTCGCTTTTGCAATGAAAGCTCTTGAAATGACACCCTCTATCATTTGAAGGCACACATATGGAACAGAACCTTGAGCAAATAGAAATAAATGAAAGCATAAATATTTAATTCAAGAAAAAAAATGTATACACAACTTTCATTCTTATGTAAATGAGCTTATTACATAGTAACATTATTAGAAAAGGAGAACACAGTTAATATTAACTATAAAATCCTTGCTTTGTTGTCAGAAATAGTACCAATCATCTGACTTAAATGTTAGTCATTAGGAAATGGAAAACGATGCTCTTGAGTCATTGGAAATCTTAAATATTATTTTTTGAACCTGGGAATTAGAAATTGAGTTAACTAATTTTTTTAATATCACACTGAGATATGAGATTTGGTTATGTGTAAATAGCTTGATATGGGATATGAGATTGGTTAACCAATCTTAGGTACTTTACTGAAATATTGCTCTTGAAAGTTCATTCAAAACGCTAGTATCTCTACCCAAATGAGTCTTGACAGCAGAGTATTCAAGATTATTTTGGGATGTTTGTTACTCCATCATGCCAGAGAAGCTAAACGAAATTGAATGAAATTTATCTCAGTCTGGAATAGAACATAGGCTACTTACTATTTATTCAGGTTAAATGCGTCATTAACTTTTTATTAATTAAAAACTAACTTTCACGCCGTAACGCTAAGGAAAAATCCCATCAAAGTGAGTAAGGCTCTAGTTTTTTTCCCCAACAGTAATCAGGTTAGGATTAGCAGAATTTCAACCGCTTATTTCAAACGATTCTGTTTAGTTTCTTAGTGTTTGAAGCCTTTAAAATCAAATGTTGTTAATAAATCGATCTTTCGGATTCATCCTGAAGTACTTTTAAATGAAAAGAAAACAGAATAAAGGAAATAAAAAAATTCTAATCTTCATTGCGTTACCCCAAACGGCGTAATAAAGTCAGACATGGGCGTTGCACCAACTGGCGTTGAAACTTCACACGTCATTGTTGACAACCAAGTTTTCATTTAAATGAAAAGTTTAAAAATTATATGTATAATAAATACTGTTGTAACTATTTCTATCCCGATCTATAAATAAAATGGATTTGACTTGATTTTAAAGAAACATGGATCTAATTTACTGTTTTGTTTTATTTCAGTTGTACACTGTAAATAAATTCTTTGTAGATTAGTTTTATACTTTAAAATTGGTTCAGCTGTATTTTTATGCTATATATTTTTAGTATATACTGATAGTTTTAAATGTATTGTTTTAAGGATAGTTTTAATCTTTTTGATTAGTTATTACTCGATAGTTTTTAGAAATGCCCGGAAAACGCAAATCTAATCTTTCGAAAAAGAGTCATCAAGCTCGGGTCATGAGAGTCACTAGAAGTAGAGAGTCGAATCCTCACGCAGAATTGAAAAGAATGAAGGACGGGCTACATCTAGATCAGCTGAAACGCCACAAACGGAATTGGACTAAAGAAATTGATCAAACCTCCCATACATACACACCAAAATTTCCAAGCGTTTGAAGTCGCAGGTAAAAGCCAGTGAAAAATAATTTTTAGCCACTTCCGCATTTCATTGTCTTTTTATTAATCTTTTTAAAAAAACAACGAAAATAAAAGACATCGCAATTTCTTTCTTTATTTTTTACAGACGTTTCCGGACACGATTTTATTAATCGGCGAGATTCATGAGAAAAATCAATTATTTTTAAAGCAGAGTTCACTGAATAGGACCTGTTCAGGAAGTCTGCTTAAACTAAACCTTTGAAAAAATGAAGTAAAAATGCTCTATTCAAACAAAGTCCGCCTTTCGGATATAAATGTGCATAAATTCTCTTTCTCTGCGCTCTATAATTGTCCCATACAGGAACAGCTTTCAGTGTAACCCTTACTCGCATCGAAATGTGAATACGAGGTTAGGGATTGAAAAAAAAAAGCAATTGCGACTTTCTCCGTTAATTGGAGAATATAACCGGTTGATCGAAATGTTTATTTGTTGTATTATTGTTTCCCGTCTCGGAACAAACACACCCAGCGCTTATTCTACTTGCGAGTCACAGATTTATAAAAGTAGGTCCCCATATCAGCCTGTATCAGGGTTACAATATTTGGCGAGATTAAGATGATTGCTCGCCAGATTTTAGAGATCTCCTGCAAGATTCTTCATATGAATTAATCAAACTGAGAAATAGAAAAAAAATTTACAATCTTAAAGGAAACTAAGAAAACTTTTTGAAAGCTTTTTTGAGCATTTTTTTGACATTTATATCTTTATAAGTGAAATCATTAAAATTTCTTTATTGTCTTTTATAACTATTTTGCTATACTAACTTCCTTTCAATGCTATTACACCTTTACTAGAGGAATTTTTTTTATTTACTTCTGAAGAATTTCTGAAATAATGATACTCAAAACTTTTACTCATTTTCTTATTATATCATTTTTATCAAATGGGATATGGCTATATAAATGGAACCCATCTAACAATATTTGTGAATATCTAATATAAAAGTTATTGAATATGTAATACATATCTAATATAATTATTTTCTTATTGTAAAACAAGCCAGTGTGCGAATGATTGAACAAATTCAAATTACCGTCGATTTGTTGCCCTCATAATGCAATTACTAGTTATTAATTGAATAAGTTTAAATTGATTTTATAATAATTTGCAAAAATAACCGAATCTTAAAATTTATCTTAATATGAATAAAAAGTTCGGAAAGTTACTACTACATAGATTAAAAAAAAGGAATATTTTAAAAAATCTTATTTATTAGTAACTTCTGTCACAGCAAAAAAAAATCAATACAAAAATATTTTTGGAAAATCATTTATGACATTTATATTTGTTATAACATAGAATTCACTTTTGCTGTTATTCTACATATTGACTTGATATACTACTGCATACTTAAAATTCAGGATTTTAATGGCTTTAAAGTTTTGTAAACTAAAAGATTTAAATATATTAATTTGATATTAAATGAATCTATTTTGTTCAATATTAATTTTAAAAACATATTTTAAAGTTCTACATAGTTTTTAAGTGTGAAATAAGAAGAATATAAGAAATTATGCATTGATTTTACAACTACCTCTTTTACTCTTTCTCCGAAGCGGCAAATTTTAAACTTCCTTTTATCAAAACAAAAAAAAAATATTTAAAACGAAAAACAATATTATTTTATGTTAGTTATTCCATAGATTCTGGATATATCATTTTACCAACTGCATATATATAGGATCGTTCTATAACATTCGAAAGATATGTCTTAATATGTATCTGATATTAGTGACTTCGTTCAGTCAAATACATCGAGCATTGTTGACCAGATTGAAGTTACTTTTTATTTGTTATACTAGTTAAAAATATTATCTTGCTTGTTTTTATTACTTGGTTATTAGGTACCCCGATATTACGCTGTCTAAATTCAGTATAGATGTTTTGATACTATGTTTATATTTCACTACACATCTTAAAAGTAAAAACCCATTCAAATCATTCCTACTTGCTGAACATCCGCTTGTGATAAAAGAATAATGATGCCATTTCTTGTAGACTTATACTTTAAAAAAATATGTTTTTATCCATAGATATCAGATTTTTAATACAAAGTGATCGTTAGTAAAATCAACATTGATTTTTTTTTTTGTTTCGGCTGATAATGTCTCTACATTATCAGCTCTACATTTTTACTATTAAATAATACTTCATATTAGAAATGGGTAAAAAAGTATGAAATGACTGAATTCTGGAAATAACTCTCCAACACTATACTATTGGTAGAATATAGTCAGCCTAGTTTGCAGGAGAATAAAAGAGCAGTTCTTTTCTACTTGAAACTGTTGTTTGAAAATTCAAGGTTTACGTTTATTTTATTTTACTCAATGGACGAATGAAAGAAACCTTTTTTAAATAACAACGCTAGTTTATTCATTACGAATTTCAACAAAACACACAAACATGAAGTCACTGGTTAAAGGTAAACAAGCTCACTGCTCGAAGTCTTTTTCAAAATTGTAAACACATCTCTGTTGCCACACAAGCTTACTAAACTTTGCTGTTTCTGAACAATTGTAATTCTTTATCTTGATTTGAGAAAAAAATTACTTCAACATGGTCGAGATAGAATATAAAAGCTCTGCTAATTCAACTTGGTGTGACCAATTGGCATTAGACAACAACAACAGAATTTAAAAGGAAAAGAAATAATACATTTTTCAGGTTTGTGTTTCCCACTTGTCATATCCGTTCACAATTATTTATTTTCCTTATAATGAAGAATCCAGAATAATTGGAATAATTTTGAATTTGAACATTTGGGAAAGAATTTTAATGAAATTTTCCATTTCTATTTTTTGGATTTATTTATTTACTAAGAATTCATACAGAAAGTAAAAAAAAAAAAAAAGCTTCTCAGAAATTTTATTTAACAGATTACAATTCCCTCGGTAAATTTTTTGTTTCATTTATTGTACTGCTTAAAAGTTATTCAAAATTTTATATCCTTTGTATGTTCTTCCTACTTCCACATCCAAAATTACTGACATGAAGTTAAAGAAATTTGGTCGTTCAACTTTTAGTTTATGAAAATGTTTTGAAATTATAATAGTACTTTCCTTTGTTTTTTTAGTATTGTATGAAGAACCAAATAAGTCTGGGAAGAATATTTTCTAAATGCGAACAAAACACAAATTACTACTGACTCATCAAGTTCCGGGTTATAATAATAACGTCTGTCCATGTAATTAACATATGTTCTATCTATAAGATCTGTCACACGTAAGAGACTGTCTGTTGCTCTGAGGGTTTCGACAGGGCTCTCTGACTTGGCGAAATCTCAGGTCGCCTGAGATCTCGCCAAATCAGCAACCTTTTAACAGCCAATGCAACGGCTGAATAATCCCTTGATGGGAGGCGATTCGTGATTTATTTTTTCCAAGGTCCGAATCGTTTTTCCCACGCTGCTCATTACAAACTCCCGAACCAGGATGAAAATCTCATGGTGGATTTCGGTAAGAGTAATCTTTGATCTGCTTCATTATTGTTTGAAAGTTTGGCGAATGACCTAGGCCTTGAAATTTTTATATAAATTTGAGAGGACACAGCAGATTAAAAGGACATGTCCAGTAAGGATATCGTATCTATATAAATAAAAATGAATGTTTATCTGTGTGTCTCTTAGGCTCTGCCTACCACTCATCCGATTGTGAATAACTTTGAATACTTATTACTTGCAATTACGGGATGGTTATAAGCCTAAAAAACTTATATAATCTGTATAAATAAAAATGAATGTTTGTCTGTATGTCTCTTATACGCTGCCGTACCGCTCTTCTGATTGCGATGAAATTTTGAATATTTATTACTTGCAATTATTTCTTTCTGCTGAAGATGGAAAAACAAACAAAAAAAAAACTACTAACCCTATAGTCTTGAACAATAAGATTTAAAAAAATCGAATTAATATTATTGATACTTCTCCTTTATATATCACTCAATTTCAATGAATGTATACGAAAATAAGTATCATTCTTTCTATCATTCCTAATGAAAAAAGACAGTTATTTTAAATTTCAGACAATATTTCCAAAATTCTTTTTTCCGCGGCAGCAACGCAGCGGGTACCACTTAGTTTTCAATTAAAAATATGTTCACTTCAATTTCATATTTTTTAAAAAAATATTAGTAATTTCAATTCCGAAGAAAGAAAGAAATCTTGTAGAAGAAATTTCTATTCAAATTATTCTTGTATATAAATTACATTGCCCATTTTAGGGAATAATAACATTTTAATGTCATATTTTTTTAATATGAATATTTAATTTTGACAAATGAGTCATTGAAACTTCCTCAATGTTTTGAGTCTTCAGAAATATTTTGTTTAAAAGAACAATTCTGTCTTAATAACTGGTACTAATAAAATAACAAAACTAATAAAAAAATAATGATAAACTAATAAAACATGCAAGCATTTAATTAGTTAATTTAATTATCTCTGCTAATAAAGGTCGTTTAGGATTCTTTTATCTATTCTGCTATCTTCTTTTCTCTTAATTTTTAATATCTATATTTTTTCAGACATTTAGATCGCCCAAGATATGTTTAAAAATTTGGAAAATTTTCATTAATCGGCATGTTTAATGTGTGACTATTTTAATTTACTACAATTTCAGTCCTGCTATAATAAACTTACTCATTATAGTAGTTATTTCCTTTCAAAGTTCTTTTTTAAAAGTTTTCTTCAGTTCAATTGTTCCAATGTCGTTTTTCGAGTTCATCGTAGTTCGTTCATCAAAGTTTTCTTCACTCTTCTGCTATAATAAATATGTTTCCTTTGCAGTTTTTCGCTTTTTAGTGAGAATATCAGCTTTATTTTCAAGGCGGCAAATTTTCTTTCTGTTTATTTCCTTATTAGACATCCTAGACGCCCTATGATTCAATCAACACGAAGAGGGTTTGAGAAATGATCGCTTTCAAAATTTGATTGAACTTTTACTTTTTAAAGTGAATTGTCTTACATGAATTTGATTTATATTGTTTACCTTACTTTTATTATATTGGATTTCTAATAAATAACTCATTTCACTTACTGTAATCAACCGTTTTTGGAAAATTGAATGGATTAGTTTTTTTTTTTTTAATTTTAAATGGCTCATTTCGTAAAGTCGCAGATTTAAAACTATGTGATAAATTTATAATAAAGCAATAAGGAAAAAACACTAATGTTTGCATTTGGAAGGAAATTTACTATGGCAAAATTTCAGAAGGAAATTTCAATTTTTCATTTTGTTTGTTCAGTTTTTTCAAAATTTACTATTGAAAAATCATTTGTGGTACAGCACATTTAAATTGGCTCTTTTCCGTCAGCTAAATACTCTCAATTCTGCTGTAAAAATCAATGCAGGTTTCTTTTCGATAAGTGCAATACGTTGTTTTTTGAAATGATGTGCAAAAGCAAAATATTATTCTCACAAAAATATGATATAAAAATAATTGAAATGTTTCTTAAACTATTTTTTTAATTTAAATATTATTTTTCATTAGGAAAATATAATAATTATTATAACTCATGTAAATCAAATCACTCATTTAGAAGATATTTTGATGGTTGAGAAAATTTGACAAAATTCACTCTAATTACACAGATAATAAAATACCGTATATCGCATTTGACAATGCTGAGAACAGGCTAAAATATTCACTTAAAAATATAAATCTTAATTTAATATAAATCTGATAAAAATATAAATCTTAATTATTTAACCAGTAATGTAGAAATGAAGCCTTGAAATGGTTCCAACTTTTTATTGAATTTACTTAAATAGTTTTTCTAGTCCTTATACTTAAAACGTCAAATCCTTTAAAAGTATACTCTAAAAAAGTAATTAAAGTAAAAAAATATATATATTATAAGATGTTCTTTAAGCTTCATTTCCACGTATGCATGTTCTTTGCCATTAAATACATTTAATATTTTTTCTATTTGCATTTTTTTTTTAATTTCATAATTTTTCTACGTGATAATTAAGTGCTCTCTGAAAATAAACGCTTTTATCGATCCATTAAACAAATAAAAAACGCTTTTATTATTCTATTAAGAAAGTGAAAATTTGATACCCTTAAAATAATTCTATAAATGTAAGATGTTAATAAAAAAAACTTTGATTGATTTGAATTTTCATTTTGTTTCAAATGTAATTTATTTTTTCAATTCCTACTATTATTTTGCACTCTCATATTTATTGATATTTCTTACCCAAATTTTCAATCGTTAATAAAATACTTTGCATTCACTCATTCAAGTTCGAAAAACATTTTTTTAAACATTTTTTAAATATTAATTCATTAACTAAATGTAATTGTTTTAATACTTTAAATAGAATTTTAGTCGTTTGTAATGATCATCGAAATCAACATGTAATAGCTCAATCGGTCAATTGGGAGAATTTCAATATTTTTCATGTGAAGGTGAAGAGATCAATTCTTGAGAAAATAAATAATTTTTTGATCCATTAATTAATTTTAGGGAGAAAAAAATATCTTATATAAGATACCAGCTGGTACCCGGCGTTTTGCTTCCGCAGAAGAAATAATTTTGGAAATATCATTTGAAATTTAAAGTACTGTCTCGTTTAATTCGGTATGATAGAAAGAATGATACTTATTTTCGTATCGGAAATCAATGCACTCATTGAAGCTGAGTGAGATGTAAAGGAGAAGCGTAAATGATATTATTTCTACTTTTTTAAACTTTATTGTTCAAGACTTTAGGATTAACAATATTTTGTGTTTGTTTTTCCATATTCAAAAGAAACCAGTAAGTGCAAGAAATAAGTATTCCAAGTTTCATCGCAATCAGATGAGCGGTTCGCCAGCGTATAAGAGGCATGCAGACAAACATTCATTTTTATTCATATAGATTTAGCAGGATATACATTTAGGAATAAATACCATCAGTGGCGATCACTGGGAATTTTTTTCTTTTGCCACATAATATGGTGATTCTGTCATATGCATATACATATTTATATTAATTGTATTGTTTAATTAAGAAGAAACTAAAATAAAATTTATCTTTGTTGACCTAAATAGGAACTGACTTAACTTTTTTTATTACTTGTTTATAGGGAAGTTGTTTTTATAGTTTTTCGTTTCTTAATTGATAGTCATGGCAGATAGTCATTACGAGATTTACTGCGTTTAACAACTTTGCAATTTTTGATTTAACTTCGAGATTTTCTAAAATTTTTTAAATATTTATAAGAGTTTTTTCTTAATTTATTATTTATATTTTCCAGTTTTTACTTTTTGAAATATTCACTAAAAAGGGTGTCGCTTTTATTTCTCGAATTACCGAATCACAAAAGTCGAAATTCTACTAGCATGAAATCTTCATAATTATTTCAGCATCAATTTGATTGAAGCCAAATGTTGCACCGTCGTACTCCAAATGCATTAGTAATTCCGCTGCATCCGATAGATGGGGTTGTAGTCTTTCCGGATTTGTGGCCATTGATGTGGGATAGAGATCATTTTTAAAATGTAAAAGCGAATTCAAAATCTAAATAGTAAATGTTCTTAGGCCAATAATATACATTTCTCGTCCATTTCTAGGGTAAATGTAGAGCCTTCGTGGCCTGGTTGTAGAGTCTCGGCTTCGGAATCGGAGGGTTTCAGGTTTAAGACCCGATTTCACAGGAGAACTGTCGTGTAAGGGGGCCTGTTGCACGTTAAATCTGCCAACCCAAACGTCCTCCCACTAGTGTGACGTTGAAAGAAGAGGGGCGATACCAACTCAGGTGTCGTCCTCGTTATCTGACTGTGATTCAAAATGATGAGCTCGATCTCAAATGAACCCTAGAGTTGCTTCAAAACGGAACGTTAATGTCACTAAAAGAAACTGCTGTTCTTTGCCTCTTCAGCAGATTGCACCTCAAAAAAACTGAAAAGTCAAATTTTTGATCCTGAACTCTACTATGTAAGCTTTTCTTTGAAAACAGAAATTATGAAGGCGAACCTAATCAGGGATATATTCGAACAAATGCGCTTCGTTAAATCATGAAGAAAGTGGAATACGTGGTTTGGAGACCATGCCTTTCGATAGATTGATAATTATAGTGGAAAAACTGTATTTTATCTCTTTGGTTTGAATATTATGTTTCAGAATCAGCATGCTTACATGTATGCCGTCTGTCAGATTTCTCGTAGAAAGATTTCGTTAAAAATTTACGGTTTTCAGAAACTTCATACTAAATAGTAAAGTAAGTAAATCTTTTGAATTATCGTATTCACAGACAAATAGAAATAATTCCAAAATGGATTATTTTTTTCAGGTCCCCTAAAACTCTGATGCGAAAAATTCGTTAAAATTATATGACCGAATATTTTTAGTTTCTTTGTGTTTTTAGTAGATTGCTCTCGATTAAATCGGCTGATTACTAACTCTTGAGAGAAAGTCGATTGTCAAGAGTAGTCGTTCACACTTAAACTCATTGAGGTAAATTCTCCCCACGATTTTCTTGTGTATTGACACAATACCTGCCGTTGCACAGAGAATGGAATTCAGAATTGATTTGGCAACTCTTTGCATTGACTGATTGCTCTCGATTTTTGGCCTGCTGAATTTCGTTTGTGTGTTTGGGTCATTCTCTTCGTGTCACCGTTTATTTGGGGTCAGCGTGAATCCAGTGAAAAGTGCCGCAGGACGCATTTTACACATCTAATTAATTGTATTTCGAGCTGTTTCATCAATGCACAGTAAAGAGCCAAATGCTCAGCAAGTTGACAGATTGACTCTGGAATTGTGAGACATCCGTTATTTTGACGTCCATTTGAGACATCCATTACATAACCATATGCGAAATGTTATGTGTCTTGTTGAGTGCTTGTTTAAATTATCGTATTTTTTTGTATCGTATCATATGTATGGTATTTCTTGAGTCTTTGTTTAAATTATGGGATGGTTAGGCTGATTGGCGGCAGATGGATTTCGTAAAAAAAAATCTAGAAATACATGTTGTTTTTGTTACTTATGGCACTTTTATAAACCCACTGACAGTTGTCTGTCAGTGATGTAAGCCGACATGAGTGTCTCTTTTTTTTTTTTTTTTTCAGTTTTCTGATAGGTGTGTGTCGCAAGTGGCGTTACACCGGCGAAAATTTCATAATTGCATTTTTAAATAATTGAACTGAAATAGCTGTCAAAAGACTCGCTATTCAAACATAGCTTTCCCATGCGCATGAACAAGATGCGAAAGAAGCTAAATCCAGTGCCAAAAAAAAAACATAGAAAAAAATAAAAGCACAGAGAAAAAGATAATTAAAGCATAGAGGGAAAGACAATTAAAATAATAAGAAAAGTTAATAAATAGAAAAATAAAAATAAATAAATAAATAAAATATAAGTAAAAATGAATGTTTGTCTGCATGTCTCTTATGCGGAGTCGTATCACTCTTCCGATTACGATGAAACTTTGAATACTTATTACTTGCACTTGTTTGTTTCTGTTGATGATGTAAAAGTAAAACAATATTTGCAATCCTAAAGTCTTGAATAATAAGGTTTTTTAAAAAATGGAATTATTATTATTTACGCTTCTCCTTTATATATCCATGTGTTCATTTCGGATACGAAAATAAATATTATTCTTCCCATTACTCTTTGTTGAACAAGATAACTATTTCAAATTATCCAATATTTCTTGAATAATAAAGTTAATGAAATAAATAGAATGAATATTATTTACGCTTCTCCTTTATATATCTTTCCATATTAATGAATCTATTTATTTCTAAGTAAAATAAGTATTATTCTTATTTTATTCGGAGATACGCATTATTCTTTCTATCATTCCTAAAGAAACAAGACTGAAAATTCAAATTTCAAACGATATTTCCAAAATTATTTCTTCTGCCGCATCCGGGTACCAGACAGTTATTAAATAAATATGAGCAATAAAGAATCCATCTTCGGCCAAGAGTACAATTTAGCTACTTCAGGCGTCACATTCGCTTGCACAACCCTTTTTCACAGTTAGTCACATTCACACACCTCACAAATAGAGTACTGAAGAAGAACAACCCTGCCCTAACTGAAATTCGAACCCAGGACGTTCAGATTACCAGATGACAAAAGGGAAGACACGCCACCCTTATGCTAGGACACCGGCAGAAACATAGATTTGGGGAAATCAAATTTCATCTTTCTAGCTTGCTGCAGTTTTGCTTTTTCAAACACAATTCCATAAACGGGTTTTTAGAGGTCTGAAACAAGGAATTGCACCGAAATCTGAGGGCAGCGTTTTTTGATAATTTCTCTTTGTATTCTTTGCTTACGAGAAGTCAAATAGAAGAACCTGAATTATTTTTATTCATCCGCTTCTAACGTTATGCGTCCTCTTCCTATCGTAAGGTATGTATGCATATGTTGGCAGCAAAAACCCACGTTGGAAAAGCTTAAAAGCATCCACAACTTTACTTTGGACAAGGCTTTATAATAATTTATAATAACGAGCGCTTGCGTGATTTCTTAGTTTTTGACATATCGAAAGTTTACTCAGTAACGAATGCCTCTGATGAGGGAGAAGAAAGGGATTGAAATAAATTTCGAATCATTTACTGAATAAATCAAATAGTTTGCTTTGTATTCTGAATGACTTATTAAGCCTACATTAGTAAGCATGCATATGGTGACATCTTAATAAGCCAGTAACGGCCAATAAACATCAGTGATCACTTTTGTACAGGTGATATTTGAGCTGCAAATCGGAAGGTTCAGGTTCGATCCTTGGCGGAATTCTACCTCCACGTTCGCACAATTCCAGCCAACACTATCGTCAAATTGGTGGTCTCGGACGCTGAACCTTCACACAGCTGTCGGGGCGCCATCTACCCGTAGCAAACGCAATAAAAGCAAAGCCGGCAGATTCACTTAACGCAGCAACAACTCTCATACGCTTGCCATTACGCTGGAAGCTATAAAATCGGTCGTGTCTCCGACTACTTGGTAAGGGAGTATTGTGGGGACATATTAATAAGTCAGTAATGGCCACTAAACATGGGTGATCAGTTTTGTCTAGGAGATATATTATGTAGCTCCAAATCATAAGATCGCGAGTTCGATCCCTGGCTGAATTGAACCACCACATTGACTCAATTCCGTTAATACTATCGCCACAAATGTATTGCCTTTATTGCCAACCCTTGTTCCTGTTGTCTCAGTATTTTTTTTATCTTTCTCTCTGGCAGAAATTCTTCACCTAATCCTTACAATATCTAGTATGATAAAGTTTGCAATTTGCAATATTTCCTTGTGTAAACTCATCAAATGTAGCTGTGCCCAAAAACCTTTAACTCTACGCATAAGAAAAAGATTCCCGTAAATAAATATTTTAACTCCTTTGCTTATTTATTTTCTTTTCCTTTTTTTTTATCATGTGAGAACATGATATAGTTTTAGTTTGAGGTTTTTGAAACGATTTGAAGGTCACAAATTATTGAAACCTTCAAGTACGTAGGCAACAAATTGGTGATTTATTCTTTTTTTTATTATTATTATTTTGGAGTCGGCTTTCACAGCATAGCTTTTGAAATATCTATCGATTGCTAATGTAGTTTTATTTTGAAGTCGGCTTTCACTGCATAGCTTTTGAATTATCCATTGTTTGCTATGAAAGTCTTTTCTTTGGAAATCCCAGTGCTATTGCCTAACTTGAGCCACCTTTTTAAAAAATAAATCAAGCAAGTTAAAATCTTCTTGTTTAACTGATAAAGATTGTTGGTTTAGAGATAATTTCAATTAATTAAAATAGGCTTATTAAAAAAGAATGCAGAAAGTTGTCAGATTTGGCGATTTATTGCTAACTAAAGATACAACTCAATTTTCAAATTTGACATTTTATGAATTCTTTCGAATTGTCTTAATTAATTTAATTCATTAACCAGTTTGAAACAGTTACGAAACTATCAGTTTACGCATGCGCCGATATTTAGAAAAGCGATGGGTTTTTTTACATCTCAAATTCAGTCCAGCTAGAAAACTGTTTGTCAACTAAAAAAATTGAAAATGAAAGATTAAAAAAATATCAAGAGCAGCAGCTTATATGCGTAGCAGAAAGTGATGACTGTTCCAAAATGGAGACAGAAAACTGAATATGCAAAACAGCGATATCAAACACATGATGCTTTCAATAGCCAGCCATTTTGGACCTATAAAATAATGGTTTTTTTACTACAAATTTACAGTTTTCATTTTCCTCAAACAGCAGAAGAAAATGTGTATGCATGTTCTAATGTAGTATGTATATGTTCTTTAATGTATGCGTATGTTTTAATGTAAAACGTGTATACATGCTCAATAAGCCAGTATAGTTGAATGAAAAAATTTATTTTTATGTGTAAGAATATTCATCTTGAGAAGAATCTTTGGGTAATTTTAATTTTTTTTAAAAATGAAAGAATCGAGAGTTAGAATTCAAAAATATTATCTTTTAAATAATATTTATTTATTTACCTTGCAGTTGTTTGGCAATTTTTTAAGGATACCAAAGCCCTAGTGTTGCTTTACAAAGGGACGTTAGCTGCTAAACTAAATTAAGGATATCATTTTCAATTATTCGTCCACAATTGCACTGAAAATCTTTGTTTCATCAACTGTTTCATTTCTTCAATTATGGAAACTAAAGGAGACGAACTCGGTTTATTCTAAATTTGTTTTAACCAGTTACAATTTATAAGTCGAACACCCCGAAAGACAATGATCAGGTTTTTAATGTCTCGGAGATATGGAACACCACTGAAGTACAATAAAAAGATGGAGTGATACATTATAAATGAAAAGGCTTTGATGGCTGTCACGATTGTTATTTAAAAATACATTTTGAGATAATCAAGAATATCAAATCTATGTATAGGAGAACTAATAGAGTTAAAACCAAAAATTTGGATAATTTTGATAACAATTTTATTGTTACTTCTAAGTGATTAACAAGTTTTAGGGAGTCCAACCTTGGAAGTTTTTAATCGTAATTAAACTTTAGCATTTTTCACAATAAATACCAAAAATATTGCAGTACAAATAATTTTGCGTCATCTTCATTTTCAAAAATTATCTTTTCATTTGTATTAACGATTTTTTGGTATAAATATATTTTCTATGTTTAATCCATTTAAAAAATATATTTTAATCTCATTTTCTAACATTAAACTTGAGAATTCTGCATGGAAATTAAGCGAGTCACCAGATACAATAAACAGTTTCTTTCATCACCATTCCGAACGAATACCAAGTTTTACAATCCTAAAAGAAAGCACAAATCTAATATATGAAAATGCATATTTGTTCGTATTTTATACGCTGTCGTACCGTTCATCCTGCTTCGATAAAACATTGGCAAGTGATGGATGGATTGCACTTCATATTATTTTTTTTCGGCGGCAGCAACGAGCCGGGTACCAGCTAGTGCTTTATATAAACATTTAATGTGTTCTACAAACTGTATAGCCTGTTAAAAATTTAATTAAAAAAACATAGACAACCCATCATTTTTTTATAAGTAGAATTACAATATGTTAGAGAATCAGGAGATGACGAGTTTTAACTGATACCCACTGAAGAAAGGTAGAATACCGTTCTTCAGTATTGAAGGTTAGTGGGATACCTCCATGGTATAGAACCACTATAGTGCAAAGACTGACAAAAAATGGGGTATGGGAACAAGTTATTATTTAATACTGCAGATATTAACAACAGTTTTATGACAGAAAATAATATATAATGCATTTATACATGAGATATAATACATCTAAATAATACGAACGGGCATAGTAAAATAAATTACCTATTTTGTGATTGGATTGTATAAGAGTAATGTCCTTTTTTATTAAAGACATAAAGAAATATTTTTTAAGTAATACATCAAAATAAATTTTTGTTGCTGGCATTTACCCCCTTAGCGTTTAAAAACTTCTTTTATTGCTGACTATTTTTATTTTAGTGCTCCGAGCATCTTGCAATGAAATTGATATTTTCCAAGAAATAAATAAATGAATTATTAACAACTACTATGATTATAATCTACATGATTTTATGAATAATTTATATTTTTTAATTAACACTTTTTGCTTAATTGTTTATTTTTTTATAATTGTTATTTGTGATCGTAAATTAGTATTTTTAATACTCATTACAGGTTTGTCTTGCATTCGTGTGCAGCGGCGTTGAAGCACAGTTAAATTACGCGAATCCTCAGCAACTCAAATATGACGATGAGGTACCTACCTACGACGCAGTTCCTTACAAATCCAGTTTAAGCAAAGAGCCTTTATCGAACCTGTACGAAAACTCACGTGAAGCAATTAGTAGAACTGCTGGCTCCCCCTACCCACAACCGGAACACTTTCAGGAAACTGGGCCGGTTCTTTCAAAGGATCCCGAAGAATCTACTCCTCAAAATTCTCCACAGGATCATCCTCAAGCAATTTACTACAGGCAACCTGAACCAGACAAAATCTATCCTTCGCCAGATCCTGAAGTGCCTCTGTTGGTTCATCGTAGACCTTCACACGCTTCTGTAATCTATCCTCAAGTTGCTTCTGGAGAGCGTCAACAGCCAAACATTCCACAACCGTCTTTGACTCATCCGAAACCAGCAGAGTCAGAATATCGAACACCAAACCACCTTGCACGCCAAGAATCCCCTCCTGACTACAAGGCAGGCTCACAGCTTCCTAATTCTCGTGTGGTTCGAGACCCGAGACTGCCTTTATACTTCACGATGTACGAGAAACGGATCATCCAAGATCCGATGGACAAGTACGGCAAAGGGCCCTGGAGGTACCTGACTTACGGGCACGGCATCACGTACGGCAGCAAAGAACCGGGGAAAGTGTTCGAAAGAGGCTACGGGTACATCCGGGCCCTCGGTCGGGACCACTGCAAACTCCCTGAGAACAGGTGTCCCAGAAAAGACGATGACAAACCCTTCGAATATGAAGGAAGAAAAGAACCATATTTTGGATACCGTCCACATTAATGCCAAAGCTTTTACTTTTTCTTACACATTTTGTTAACTTCTGTTTGTTTCGTTACAGTAAAATTAAATCAGTAACAAAGGGAAATCTTTTATCTTGATGGTGTTTCTAGCCTGGTATATTTCCTGCAAATTTTCTTAAAAGGTGATGCTATTAAATTGCAGATCATTGTATTTCTTTTAACACAATTTTGTAATAATATATATGGCCACAAAGCGAAATTAAGGTAAATTTCATTATGCCGCCAAAAACTTTATTCACACGCATTTTGTCACAATTGAAAGTGTGGTAATTTTTTTTTCATTTAAAAAATAACAAGGCAATTATAATTAAGAATTAACAAAAATAAACGATAGTGAATTTTTTTTTTAAGTTTGCTCACTTTTAAGCTTGTTGCTTTACCTGTATTATAATCTGTTCGCATTCCTTGTGTTTTTTTTTAATTACATATTGTAAAATCCCCTTCTCTCAGAATGCAATGATTTACACCAACATAATACATGCAGACGAATTAAGCTAATTCGTTCACATTCTAAGGCCCATAGGAAGTTCAGAAGTTCGTCTTTATTTCCTTTAACTCTTAACTGGGGATGTGCGGTCTAGGAGACGGCATTTCATTTACACTCAAATTAAATTTTCTATTCAATGTATTAATGTTAAAAACTGTCAATATATTTTGCAGATATTTTTCTCGTCATATAGATATATCCCAGAAATGTTTCAAAATATATGATCCCTGAAAAAAGTAAATGCGTTGAAACATATATTTTTTTTTTCAAATTATATCTTACAATAATTTTTTTTTTTTTTTTTGAAAAAACATATTACTTTATATTTTTTACATCATATTAATTTTTTCAGTATATAAAGGTATATAGAAAACAATATAATATAAAATTCAGCAATTATATGAAAATTTAAAAAAATGACAGTGGGTAAAATAGGCCCTTTTTATCGGCTTGTGTGATTTTTACAGTTCGATTTTTTAGGGCATTTTAAACTTACAGGTTAAGAACTAATATAAAAGTCAACCTATAAATTCTGTATATACTTCTCTTGGCATATTAATATATTTTATATTTTTTTCAAAATACATTATCACAAGAAAAAGTAATTGCGTTCAACATACATATCAGAATCAGTTGAATGCGAACTTGCATCGAAAAACTCTTATGTCCAATTATTGTTATAACTAAAATTACTTTCTGCTTCATTTAAAAGTGTCTAAAACACGGCTTCACGATAGGATCATTAAATTGGATGATATTCAGACACCTTTTTTAGCGCCATCAGCTAAGCGTGGTTTATCACTGGGACACTACAGGGAGTGCGGTCTTAGAGACCGCGCTCAAAGAAATAACTGAATTGTTTTTAAAAGCATCCGCTGAAACCGGTTGAAAAAGTGCACATGCATTAAAGGTCACAAAACAGGTAGCTACTGAGTCAATCTATTAATTGAGCTACAAATAGCATACGAGTGACCGAAAATACATCGCTAGATACACAGACCGCATGCCCCTCAGTTAAAGGTTAACTCAAGCCTTTACTATTAAAGATTTAATTCAAGCCTTAATGATTTATTAAGACCCTGTTTTCACATATGATGTCATTTCCCTTCATTTGTAAAACCTGGAATAGTAAAATTCAGTAAATAATAAGATAAAGCCACTCTAAAGTAAAAAAAATTAAACTGGTCATTTAGCAGTTAAAGTTTCATCTTAACCAATTATTTATGCAATTTTTTAAATCTGTGGCATACATATATTATCTGCGAAATGATATTTAACATATGATTTAAGAGGTTGTATCTATAGATACTGTTCGTAGATTCCAGGTTTATAGAATTACTTAATAAAATTATTTCTTTTTTTATTATTATTCTCTATGCATATTTATTAAATGTTCTTGCTAATATTCTTTATTTCTCTTATGAGAATGAAAAAGATTTTCGAACGATATTTTGTCCAGAGATTTGCATCGTACAGGACTGTAATCATACAGCGATATGATATTTTTTGATCATATACAACGAATTTATATTTGAATAATTAGAATTAGAGTAATTCTAAAGAGTCGAGTTCATCAGTAAAAGTCATCGAGTTCATCAAAATATTGTTCAACATCAAACTCAAAATCCAAATTACGGGAATATACTTGTATTTTGTGCTGCCTCTCTGAAAATGAAATGCATCACTGAATTCTTGCATTTTCTGTAATAAAAGTGTTATCCTTATTTTCTCTCCTAAATAAAATCCTAAGTAAAATAGGGTGATAGGGTTTTCGAATACTTTGAATGCTAAAGCATTACTTGTCAGATTTTTTGAAGATAAGTGTCGTGTACTTAATCTATATCTGTACTTATAATAAAGATCAAAGCGCGCGCGCGCGCGCGCGTGCGTGTGTGTGTGTGTGTGTGTGTGTGTTAACACTGTACAAGCCAAACCGTTGGACCTACAGCTACCAAATTTGGTACATGTATACCTTGGAGGTTGGGAATGAGAACCTCGGGTCTCTTTTTTTGGATTTTTAATCAGAATTTTAATTATTAATTAAAAAATATTTTTCCCGCCTAAAAAAAATCTTTTCATTTCCCCTTCGCCAAATGAATAAGGCTTAACATCATTTCGAACGATTATTTCAAACGTCTGTTTCTTTTCTTAGTGTTTGGCGTATTTAAAATTAAACATTATTAATTAATAGATCTGACGACGATGCGCTGTCATCTCGCTCATCTGACTGCGATGAAACTTTGACTACTTGCACTTACAGGATGGGATGGGTACAGGCACAACAAAATTACGTCATCTCTATAAATAAAAATCAGTGTTTGTTTGTAAGTGCTGCCTCCCCGCTCTTCCGATTGCGATGAAAAAGAAAAGGAATCAATATTATTTACGCTTCCCCTTTGCATATCACTCCATTCCAATGGATGGATTCATTTCCGATAAGAAAATAAATGATATTCTTTCTATCCTTCCTAATCAAACAAGACAGTTATTTTAAAATTCCAACGACATTTCCAAAATTATTTCATAAGGTATACGTACACATTACTAGATCTTTTTAAATTTTAATTTTAAAAATCCAGCTTTTTCACCGTAGGTCATTCTTATATGTTAAAACTTATTTCAGTGAGGAAAAAAATCACACTACACTAATTATTAATTAATTGATTAATGTTCAATGAGCTAATGAGCCTATTTTTTGAAACATAATACCTTAAATTCTAATTTGTACAGAACACAATTCTAGTTGGAAATGATGCCTAATATGGGTCTTCCTGTTTTCTGCCTTATTCAAGATATAAAAATTCAGAGTTTTTTTTAAACAATTCTTTCATTCACGCTGAAAAGAAAAAGCGAGGTTTTTTCTCTCATTTTAACTTTTAAATTGCTATTAAAACTTTATTCCTCTAAATATAACTTTGATGTAGGCACAAAACTTCCACTGTTTCATACAGATTATTTTGATACATAAATAATAGTATCTGGTTCATTTCTTGCTTAGTTATGATTGTTTGACTGAAGCAATCTAGTGGCTGTTATTTAAAGTGGCACTTAATATTAACAAGCCCGCTGATCGCTGTCCCGATTTTAAATCTAAATTAGCGTCCCTTGTTTTTCAGTAGCGCCAACTAGGGCCAACAGTGCGACTTCGCTATTTCATGCTTCACATTCGCTTGCACACCCCTTTTTACAGGGGGGCACGTTCATACTACTCACAGATAGAACACAAAATAACAACCTTGCTTAAACCGGGACGTCCAGAACAATAGAAAGCCACTCTACTTCTAAGCCAAGACACCGGCAAGCGTGGAAACATCGTGGAAAAATACCATTCTTCATAAAATGAATTTTAAAAACACACAATCGGAACTAGAGTTATTAGTGAAAGTACGCCAAGAAAACTCTTTATAACTTAAGAAATATTCCGAATGTTGACAACATCTCGGTATCGTTTCAAAGCTGAAGGACATTTCAAAGCTATAAAGAATTCCACATTTTGAACGATTTATAAAGTGTGTACGCACACCTTAAGTCACTCTCTTTGAATGGTCGCGTTTACATGCATCGAAAACTATAGACGTGCCAACTCCTTGCTCTTGATTGATTTCATTCCGAATATGATGCTCATCTGCGTTTTATATGATAAATCTATACATCAAATTTTTATCTATTTAGCTCAATTTTCTTTAATAGTTATCACTTTCATCCTGTTTCGATAACTGAAATCCATTTCTGAAAGAGTATCCAGACTAGAGAAAACGTCAATTTTGGCCCGTTATCGTCAGCAAAGAAGGGGGACAGTTAAACTACGGTTCACCTATCTGCAAGATTTTTATATTTATAATAACATTGAAAAGTTAATGAACTCATTTTTTTAAGTGAGTTCATCAACTTCGTCATCTGCATATCTATCTCTGATATTTTTATCAGAAATAGGCAGATTACAATTTTTAGTTTTAAAAATAAAATCTTTTCTGGATGTTAAACGTACTTTGCTATTTAGGAAATAAAAGTTGCCAATGAATGTATTTAGAAAAAAATTCGAATTGCGCCATACAAGTAGCTTATTCGTATTCAGCTATTCTACAAAAGATTTTTTTTGAATTTAAAATGTGTTCTAATTAAGTATTATCACATCCACGTTTTGAATTGCATCACATCACGTGATATCATGTGTAAACGTCTGAGAAAAATCAATTAAGTGTTTTAGAAACAGAATGTTAAAAAAATTAAGCAGCTGGAGCTGAATTATAAAAAAACACTCCTAATTTGAGAACACGTTTACAGCAAGAAACTATTATTATTTGAGAACACGATATTGTTTTTCTTAAGGTTTTTGGAGTCTGAACTTGTTGAAGCCTCAAAATGCATCGTCAATAAATTCACAATTTGTCCTTTTTTATTTTTAAGTTGGCTTTCACAATATAGTTATCCTGTATATATATCCCGTTATCTATCATCTATTAATGCAATTTTATTTTTGAGTCGGCCTTCACTGTATAGCTTTTGAATTATCGGTCATCTGCTGTTGTAGTACTTCCCTTGGAAATCACAGTATTATTTCCTAACTCGGGTAACAGTTTTTTTTTTCTTTTTAATAAACCAACCAAATTAAAGTGACAGCTTGAATTCCAAATGATACATTTTCTGAATTCTTACGAATTGTCTTCATTAATTTGTCATTAATCAGTTTAAACCAGTTTGAAACACTTACGAGATTATCAGATGACGCACGTGTCGACATTTAGAAAAGGAATGGGTTGTTCTTTTTTCATCTCAAAATCGGTCGAGCACCAAATTTTTGTTTACGAGCTAGAAAAATTGAAATTGAAATTTTCAAATACACACAGCCAGATATATATATATAATGATATTTTTAACATCTAATTTGAATCCAAATTAATTTCTAAAGCAAAGCTAATTAATTTCCTAATTAATTACTTCATTCTAAAATATTCTCTTATTTCCGATTCCATTTCTCTACTTAATTATTTCAACAAATAGTTTGTAAAGTTCTGTAGTCAGCGATTCTCACAGTGAGAGTGAACGATAAAAATGGCTGACTGAAACAAATACTTTTTAAAAAGGTCCCTGAGTTTCCCTCATCATGTGATCGGCGTGAGTCAGAAATCCCTATGAGAACCTTAATATTATATCGGCAGTATAAACAGTATTTTCCCAATCAAGATATGTTATATAAAACGAAGGAAAATTATTTTTTCGCTTTTTCGACGCATCTGCTAATAAATGTGCATGCCTGTCTCGGGAAATGGAATAAAGCGAAATTAAAAATGAAAAGTCATCTCCAATGTCTTATAACCTGCCATCTGCTTTAAAAAAAACCTGTCAGCACATGGCAGGCTATCTACCTACCTACCTATTAATCTATCAATCCATCTATCTCTGTCTACACACACACACACACACATATATATATATATATACAACTATAAAACCCTCACTTGTTCCCAAAAGTAAGAAATTTGGTCACGTCTCTGATTTGGATTCATTCTGTGATCCTTTTCCTCTGTGTGTCGAGACATTCGAATAAATCTGCTGATTCAGAGCAAATGTGGGGAAGAAAGAAAAAAAAACCTTTCAAATCTCTAGTTGTAATACCACTTGTGGCTAAGAGATGGCGCCAGAGGTACGTCATACAAATTAGTAAACATGTTTATCACACCATCGAGGAAACAAAAAAGTGTCATCCAGAGGAAAAACGAGCGCTCTTTCGCCTGCGGCGAAGAGGAAAAACAAGACCCGAATTTATTACAAGGAAAATTACAGCACACGTACAAAAGGAAAATCTGTTTAGCACTCACGTGAATTTCGAATTCGGGCTCCATTCTGAGAAGCGTCCTCCGAGAAGGTAAGGCTCGTCTTTTGTTCTTCATTTCAAAATCATGCGTCCTTCTTCCAATGGAAGTTATTTTATTCGATTCTGAGTAAAATCTATATACCATTCCACAAAGATATACGAAGTAATTAAATGAAAAATTAATTAAATTCGACTGATCTAAACTACTCATAAATATTTTAAAGCTTATGTTCAGTATTCGGCTTGTAACAATTTTCGTGCTTACAACGATAAGTGCTTAATCATGATGAGTGCTTAACATTTTCAAATCAGAATCCGTTAACAGAATTAAGCAGTCCAGCATTTTTTCTCTTCGTTTTGAAGTTAGTTTACGCTCATATCTAAATTTAAATCGAGTGATGGTTAAATTGATTGAAATTAGAACCTACCAAAACATTATTTTATTGATTTTTTTTAAATAAATATTTATGCTTTACAAATTATTGTTATATGGATAAGAATTAATTTCCCTTTCAAGATCGGAAAAATCAAAAATCTTATTTATTGGTAGCATCACCTCCCATCTATACTGAGAGGAATTTTGAATGAAATAATTCAATCCCAACATTAAAAAAATTCATATTTATCTGCCAAAGTCTTGCAGCAGAAATAACTAAATATCTATAATGGTCACGATGATAAATATTGTCCTTACAAAGCAATGTTTAAAAATAAAGTTTTAATCTTAACTTGCATGTAGTTTGGATATTTCCATAAAGAAATATAAGCGAAATAAAAATTAATTAAAAAAGTCGGCAAGTGCCAGAGTAAATTCATTAAGCTGAATTACATTTTTTGGAATAAAATTATGAAATAAAGCAGTGTTTTTTTAATAATTATCCACGACTGAAAATAATAAAGGCCTGTCATCAAAATCTGAGTGTAATGAATGATAAGAAAAGAAAATGTTATGGGGAAGGTGTTTTTCCGTTATGAGAAATAAAATTTCTTGCTTAACCAAAACAGACATTTTTTTGTAGGGGGGTGGGGGGGGCTGCGTTGGTAGAGCCTTGAAATTTGTTCTACAGAGAAAAGAGTAGAAGTGAATATAACTTAGATGACTTATTTCTGAAACACTTATTTTCTGAAAACATCGAATATATATAATAGTGAATTTCAAATTATAAATAAATAATACACCTTCGAATATTTTTAATAATTATAATCATGTGTTTATCCGTAATAACCGTTATGTTCTGTTGTTAAATAATTAAGTTATTTTATGTGTGTTGTTGATAAAGATGCTTTTTGCAAACATGTCGCCATTTACCCGAAAGTGTTTCCAAATTCCTTGCACAAGAATATGTGTTTAATTTCTGTTCAGAATTTTTTTTTACATTTAATAAACTGTTTTATACCAAGTTTAAAGAAGCGTAAAGCAAGTGGAAGAAAATACTAAATACTGAAATATTATAAATTGAGAATGAAAAATTAAATTAGAAAATGAGACATTTAATGTTAAATATTTAGAGCAGTACGATGTCTTTGATTCAATTTTTTTGTTGATTAAGTTTACTATAAGCATTTTACTATTTTATTCCATTATTTCCTAGAAAATAAAAAATACAGTTACGAATATTTTTAAGAATTAAAATCATGTGTTTATCGTTGATAATCGTTATTCTCTATAATTAAATAATTAGACGATCTGAAGGAAATTAATTAATTAATTTGTTCAGACGTGAATTCTTTTAAAAAAATAAATGTTACAATTTTTTTTATAACACACATATTGGTCCCATTTTGAAACATTTTAATTTCATTCATCAAAGCAGTAAAAGACTTCTGGCATAAATCTGAACTATGATTTTACGTTTACTTAGATAATTTATAAATTTATAATACAGTGCATATTTATAAATTCATCACGATATATATAAATTTTTAAAATCTTGAACAAATCTATTTTTTTATATCCATATTGATAGATTTAACCCTTAATCTGCCTTTGTTATTGTGCATAAAAAGAAAGAAAATTAATTCATTTGAAATTATATAAATAGAAAGGAGTTTTTTCCCGTTAAGTTTAAATTCGAAACAACGTATTTTAAAATTAATTGCAAAAAGGAATAACTTCCATTTTATTTATAAAACTGTCTGGTACGCGGAGCCGCCGAAAAAAAATAATATTAAGGGCAATCAATCAATCATTTAGCAATGTTTCGTCGAAATAGGATGACATAAAAACGTTAATGTGGTTGAAAAGAGGATTTTTCAAAATTAAGATGGTCATAAATTATTTGTCCTACAATATTTTTGGTAGTTACTGCAGAAAACGCTAAAATTTAAAACCTCCAGAAGTGGTCTCTCCGAAACTTTTCGGCATAATTTGTGTACCTCTAATAATGACTTACATAACATTTTCGTGCTATAACTACAAAATATGAACCTTTCACTTGGATTTAGCAATTTTACTGAATCTATTGTGTCACTTCGGTGAGTTTTTTGCAGATTAATTCTGGAAAAATAGATGTGGTTGAGATTCATTTTTTTAAATTCTACTATCCCTACAACCATTTCTAGGTATAAACAACAAGCTGACCCAGTTTCATCGTATTCGGATGAACGATTTAGGAAGGCATAAGAGACATACCGATAAATATTCACTTTTATTTATATAAATAATAATAATAAATATGCTAACATAAAACTGTTGAGAGTAGAAATCATTGTTTAAATCGACACACTTTCTGGACATTAAAAAATGAAATCTTTCGACATCAGACATTTAGAAAAAGTTACAATGTTACGAATGTTACATTTCATCTCATTATTTTCATTTCACCGGGGACAGATTTCAAGTTTTGCTATCTCTGTTTCATAGAAAGTTTCAGTTGTGCTCTCATGAAAGTATTTTTTATTCGGAAGCTTGGGAAGTGCGTTGCTGATTCATGTGACATCATTTAAACATGATACAAAATTGTGATATTCGTTTAAATTGATGCCGATTCAGATCAAACGGTTCGTTTCTCCAGCAATAAAAATCGATCCATTGTAATATTATAAATAATTTGTAAAATTCACTGGAGATATTATTTTAGTTATAAATGTCAATATTATGTTTTAGAAACCTTTTCATAATATGAATTTTCAGTTTTTTTTTTTTTTTTTTTTTTTT
>JAPMOQ010037680.1:2318615-2352055 GCA_026543055.1 Argiope trifasciata | reverse complement strand
TTTTTTTTTTTTTTTTTTTTTTTTTTTTTTTTTTTTTTTTTTTGAAAAATTTTACCATGATTTTATTACTCCATGATTAACAATCTTTATTTTAAAAATTTAGATAAGAAAGAGTCTTCTAAAAAATGTTTGTATGAAAATTTTTAAGAGTAATTTTTATTACATTTTTAGAGTAACTTTTATATTGTACCAAGCAATATATAATTTTTTAAAATTCAATTCCTCCTTATTTTCTTATATTATTTATAATCGGGTGTCGCATCAGTAATCTCAGAGATTGGCAAAAAAAATTGGCGATTTTGGCGACTAATTGGAGCTTACAGTAAAAATTCAATTAATTAATTAATATTTCAAAAAAAACTGTATTAACATCAAGTGTTATCCATTACAAATTTTAAAAAATGTCTTTGAACTAGAGTGGATGAATAAAAAGTGTTTTATTAACGATTGAAAATTTTTGTAAAATTCATCATTTATTCAAAAAGTTTTGTTTGTTAAAATTAATAATGTTTGTAGATGTGTAGGATTATTCTAAATATTAAAATACCATTAGCACTTAAAATTTTAATGCTTAGTGAGCTGTTGATTATAACATTATGACAGGCTATTAAAATAAGTATAACAGGCTATTAAATGAGTATAAAAGGTTATTCAAATGAGTATAACATTCTACTGGTTCAGAGGTATTATGATTCAGCATTTCCCTCCCAGATAATTTTGGAAATTTTTAAACCTAATAGATTCTAGCATCGTGGAAAAGCCTTCAGCGTATAAAATCATTAAGGAAATATTTTTTTACGTAAATTTTCTGCAGGAGTTGCACAAATGCAGCGAAAACTATTAATAAAAAATTTCATTTATGTATACGTTCAAGATTAAATTTAATTCATTCAAATTTCAAGTTCAATTTTCTTTTTCAACAAGTCTTAAAATCTACTATTTTTATCTCATATCTATATTTATATTTATATAATTTGCTATTTACCTCTCAATGTTTCTAAACCAGTATGACTCTATGAAACAAATGATTTTAAAGAAAAGATTTTATGAAACAACATGCTTAAAGCATAAGTAATGGAAAACTAGAAAGGAGTAACGGTGCATAAGAATTTGCAATAGCGAATAATCTCCATAATCAAACAGCCCTAATGTAATTTATCTTTCTTTGTGTAAATTTTTTGTGAAATTTAGTCATATAATTCATGCACTAAAAGGAAAATGTTTAAAAACATCCTAATATAAATATACAATTTTAAATAATTGAAAAACAGTGTGATGGAAATATCCATCATCATGTAAATTTACATGTTAAGCTTATTTCAAAATTTTCAGTGTTGCTCTTTTCTAATTCCACCTCTGACTACCAAAAAAATCTGGGACTAGTTAAAAAAATAATTAAGAAATCGCACGTTCCTTCTAATCAAAACAAAGTGCAGAATTTAACTTCAAACTCGCTAAAATTATTGTGATGTTTTATGTATATATATATTGACAGTTACGTTTCTTATTAGCAATAGTCTTGGAAAAAAGTTGTTTAACAATAACCAATTTACAATATACCTATTTTGAGTAAAATTTTTTGTAACACTAAATGTTATGGAAATTTTCATCATCAAGCAAGGAAGAAATAATGTACGTAATTTGAAAAATAAAACGTGACATCACTATCTTTAAGGAAATGGAAAAGGCGGCGTATGCTAGAAGTGTGCCATTTGGTATTGTTTACAGATATTGAGAAAGTGAAGTGTTAGCTAAGATAAGCTTTACTGTTTTGGAAGAAAATTGAACTAATACCCACCTTTGTTCTTAGAAAATTCAGAAGTATCAAAACAGTTCTTGGTCATTTCTGGCCAAATTTATTTTAAACTAGCTGGTACCCTGCGCGTTGCTGCCGCTGTAGAAATAATCTTGGAAATATCGTTTGGAATTGGAAATTGTTCTCTTGCTTCATTAAGAAGGATTGGAAGAAAAATATTTATTCTCTTGTTGGCAATGAATACATGAAACTGAAGGATATGTAATGGAGAAGCCTAAATAGTATTTATTCTAGTTATATTATTCCATTCTACATACAAATATTCATTTTTATATAATAGATTACTGTATTCTTTTAGAATTGTAATGCTTGGTGTTCTTTCAGAATAGTAATGAAAGAAACTGTTGATTGTATTTCGTAATTCGTTTCATATTGGTTCAGAATTCTCTAGTTTAATGTTGAAAAATGTGATTAAAATATTTTCTTTTAAAATGGATTAATCAAAGAAAATATTTTTATACCAAAACATCTTTAGTATATTTAAAAAGATAATATTTTGAAAACTGCGATGGTGCAAAATTATTTGTACTATAATATTTTCGGAAGTGACTGCAAAAAATGCTAAAATTTTATTAAATGTTTAGTTAAAAATTGAAACCTATTGGATTGGTACCCCTAAACCTTTCTCTCATACTCTCTAATGAAACTGTTACCTCAGAAAAAGACTTACATTACATTTACGTACAGTGGCTACGAAATATGAACTTCTAGTTTGAATTTAGCATCCTTGCTGAATCTATTTTGTCTAAGTGGCTAGTTATTTGGAAGTTAACTCTTGGCTAAGAGATGCGATAAACAGATACAAAAATATTTGTTATATATTAGATAGTTGTACTATGCCTATAACTCTCGTATAAGTGCAAGTAATAATTTGTTGAAGTTTTATCGCCATCGGATGTGCGGTACGGCGGCTCATAAGATACGAACAAACAAAAATTCATTTTTATTTATATAGATAATGTTGCTCTCATATGATTAAAAGCGGAATGGAGCAAATTGTTTCAATGTAATTCTTCACAGTAATGAACTGCAAAAAACTTCTCTGCACGTGTTGAAATGTCTCTGCGCAATTTGTTTCCTTGTTCGAGGCAGTAGCAATTAGCGAGGTCTTGAAAAGCAAAAGGGTCATCGAATTCAGGGACAGTTCGTAAAGATCACCTCCACTGAATGTGGGTTAAGGACAGGTGTGACTTGGCCTCCACTGACCATTTATGTATGTGTAATTCAGAAGGACCCAGAGCCGGCCTTCTGTATTAAAAGGATCGGGTGCAACAAACTTCTTGGGACCCTACATTTTTAGCAATGTAAAAAAAATGAGCATCATTTAATAATGAGTGTTTTTGTTTTTGCTATTAATCACTCCAGGAAAATGACAATTTTTTCAATTTGTTTTCCGATGCTTAGTATAGCAAGAGTGTTTAAGCATTATACCCATAGGCTTGACCGAAAATAATCCATTATTTCATTTAAATTTCTTGAAAGAGGGTTCAGCATTTATTATATTTGGTCACTGGCAATATAAAGGAATATACAAAAGTATTACATTATTATAGATAAATGATGATTTACAAGTCCATTTCACCCCAGCCTCTGCCTCGACATCTGGCACGCCGCTCTGTCTTCACATGTATGACGGGGATATCCTTATTCATAGATGAACTTTCCCAGTCTTTTTATAGATATCACTGCGATCTTTGTCTCATAAAGGCGTCAGTCGTTGCTCAGCCAGCCGCATGGAAACAAGCTTGTAGACTTGAAGTATGCGTATCATTATTATTGTTCAGAATACTGTTTTGATTCTTAATCATGGTGGGGGGCCCCTAAGTCGAGGGGCCTGGCTGCATAGCACCCGCCACACCCCCCAGATGGCCGGCTCTGCAAGGACCCTATGAAATAGTCCGATTTTACCCTTATTGTCTTAGCTGCACTGCTTACAGAAAGTAAACTTAACGATCCAAAAGATGAAACAGAGAGAACCAACAGCTTTGCATATCGAAGCATCAAGTACATTCAAACATCAAAAAAGAGATTGAATAATATTTTTCAAATTCAAAATAAATTCAATAGAAATTCAATTATTTTTTAGATTAAATTTTATTCAAAATTAAAATTTTGTAAAAATCTATAAATGTATTTTTGATTCTTTTAGATATTATAGAATATACAAAAAAATAAATGTTATTAGAAAAATTTTGAAAAAAGAAACTTTTCAGACATTTAGCAATATTGTGTATTTTGTTACAGATTATCCTCTGAAATCACAAACCTCTTTTCATAATAAATTCATCTTATCTAAATTATAAATAACACTTTCACACTTGTAACACTTACAGAAAAAAAAAAGCAAAGTAAATTGCATCAAACGTATAGTTCATAAACTAGTTCCGATTTTCTTGTGATATATGACACATTCGTTACTAAAATTGTAGATTCCAAGATGCGCTTTGGTTCAAAGAGAAAGAAATAATTGATAATTATTGCAAATAACTTATACATTGTTAAGCTGTTCAAGTCTCTTAATTGTATGTAAATGAATGTGCAATTTAACAGTAACTGTACGAAAGACAAATTAGCATCAGTAAAAATATCGGCATTTATAAATTTTCAAGGGAAATGCAAAATTTTTTCTAGAATTCAATTATTTGCATATAAATCAATACTTTTAATGATTTAATCAACGAATAGAAAAGTACAGTTGCATAAAAAGCATTTATAAATAGAATAATTTTTTTTTCAATGTGAGAGTTAAAATTTGAAATATGTAATGCCTTTTTAACTCGGTAGAGTAAAGTAATTTGGATATTTATTTTGACGAATTTGGTTTTTAAAAAAAAACTTACAAATTTTCACAAAATTGAATACGCATATCACAATTTTAATAATAAGATTCCTTTCCAAATTTCATCTACCTAGCTATATGCGGCTATATTCGCTTGCATATTGGTAGACGTGAGCATAATTTCTAGAATGTCTGTCGATTTCAGCTTTACAAAGTTGACATCAAAAAACTGCAAAGCGTGAGCAAATTTGCAATATAGCAATACCTCAAGAAATCTTTCAAAATCAGCATACGACACACCGATGAAAATGAATTAAAGAACAGCTTGAAAGCCATATCTTACAATGTGATGGTTTCCCTCTACTTTTAAACGTGGTTTTATAATTAATTTGATATAAAATTATCTCTAAAAAACGAAAAATATTTTAAAAAATTGAACACTATTAATTATACATTATTTCATTAATGTATAAGAAAAATTGCACATTATTCTGCACGGGTAACCGTAAACAAAACTAGTTACCGATGGGGGCCAAAAACTATTCCTTTTAGGGAAAAACAAAACTCTTAAAGAAAAAAGCTAAATGTACTTCAATCTTTTTAATGAAACATTAAAGGACATAACACACAAAATACAATACAATTAATACAAACATTTAGGGCAGTGATGGGGAAACTACGGCCCGCGGGCCAAGTCCGGCCCGCGGAAAGGTTTAATCCGGCCCGTTTAAGAGTGCCGTCGTGAGAATGTATTAGTATAAACAAAATAGTATCCTGGACAAATCCATCCGACGCAAACAGCTGACTCATCTTCGCTCGAAACTTCCAGACACTCTCGCATTTTCGATTCATTATTCTGTTTTTCCGAAAGAACCGCAAAACTCCAATTCCCGAACAATCCTTGCAGGTAGGTATAAATACATATTATTTGCTAATCAGATCTCTAAATCTGATTTTTCTCATTTTCCAAGAATACAATCTTTAAAATTCACTATATCAAACAATAAGATTAAAAAATACGAAATTAATTTGAGAAAACTATCTTCAGAATTTGAAAGGAGATTTCAGGACTTTAGAAAAATGGAACCAGAGTTTAGTATTTTTGCGACCCCATTCAATGTTAATTACGAAGAAGTTGATGTAAAATTTCAACTTGAGTTAATAGAACTGAACTGTAATACTCTCCTGAAACAAACTTTTCATACAGTACCGATTCTAGAATTTTATAAAAATTTAAGTCCAGATAATTTCCCAAATCTAATTATTCATGCAATGAAGATAATGGCAATGTTCGGCTCATCTTATATATGCGAACAAATCTTTTCAACAATGAAGCTTAGGAAAACTTCTTTAAGAAACAGAATTACAGATGAGCACCTTTCATCAGTTTTAAGAATTTCTGCTTCACAAATGGAACCGGAATATGATGAAATTTTGATAAAACAGTCTCAATTTCATTTTTCTCATGCACCATCAACCAGTAATGACACCAGAAAATAAAGTGATAATACTTCACATCAAGAACTAAATTCTAATCTAAATCTAAATTCATTTTATATTTTGTGCTTATAATTTTCTTACCTTTTGCTTTTTTACTATTAAAATAATAAGTGTATGTAATAATATATGTATATGTTTATAGAACACATAAATTTTTTAACGATTAAGTATTATTCTTTGGCCCGCTACGATCGTCTAGTTATTACAAATGGCCCGTCTTAAAAAAAGTTTCCGCACCATTGATTTAGAGAAAAGTATAATAATCGGGGAAAACATCATGTTTATTCCAGAACACAGACTGAAGTGTTTGCGAAGTGGCCTCTGGGTGGCGAGCTGAAAAAGCTGTCCGGTTACACACTTAATTTAATTTAATTATTGATTCGTATACTTATTTTTTCTTAAATGTTTATCATAGCATACGTAAAATATTAGCCTTATATATATGTGGTTAAAAATATGATGTGAGATTTTTTAGATAAGCTGATTAAATGATACAGTTATTTCCTCGTCTTAGCTAGGCAAATTTAATTTTCGATTGAAGAAGTATTATAACCAACTATAATGTTAAAATGGGCTCTCGAATATTATCAATCCTTTTTATCTATGCCACTTGTAAATTTGCTTAAAAAATTAAAGCAGATGCTTTTAGGTTTGAAGTGTCGTTGTGCGGGCGTATTCTGAAGTGTTTCCAATTGATTGATGATTGAATTGAATTATGATTATCATTTGCCGCGCAAATATTTTACAAGTAAATAAATTAAAAAGAAAATTATTACAGTTATCATAAATTTTTTCTCCTTTTTCCTTATATTTAATATCACAAAAATAAGTTCAAATAATTCCACCACAAATAATTATTAAATAATCATAATTAAATAAAAAAATTTTAAAAAGGTCACGACACTGCCTTAAGAAATAAAATTTTTCAAACAGAGTATCTCACTCTAGTATACTATCCACTCTGCATTCAAATAGGTGAAAAGATTGGCTCCATCATTCATAGGTGATGTTTTAGTTTGGCTTAAATGAAATGAAGATAAAATATGTGCATGTACAAGAATTCAACTTACGTGTAGCGATGTGGGGTATTTTTTTAAAGGGTACTTATGCACTAGAAGATTTTTGTTTCTAATTTTAACTTTAAAAATCCATTTTTTCACAGTACGTTATTAATATACGTTTAAACTCATTTCAGGGAGAAAAATAATACTTCACGGATTATTAATTAATTAATTTTTAATAAGTTAATTAGCATATTTTTTGATACATGATACCTTAAATTCTAATATTCACAGATACACCATTCAAGTTGGAAATGATGCCTAATATTAATCTTCACGTTGACTGCCTCAATCAAGTTATAAAAATGTATAGTTTTGTTTTGTTTTTTTAAATTCATCAACAATGAATAGAAGAAGCGAGAATTCTTTCTGTGATTTTAACTTTTAAAAAGCCATTAAAAATGTATTCTATAAATATAGCTTTGATTGAGGCACAGAGAATCCACTGTTTCGTACACATTATTTTGATTTATAAATAATTGTATTTGATTCTTTTCTTGTTCAGTTATGATTGTTTGAATGAAGCAACATAGTGGAAACATATCATTCTTCATGAAATGAATTTAAAAAAAAAATAGAAACTAGAGTTTTCAGTGAAAGCATCACAAGAAAAATCCTTATAAATCGATAAAAATTCCTAATACTGACAACATCTTGGTATCCTTTGAAAGCTAAAGGATCAGAGAACATTTTGAAGCAATAAAAAATAATATTGGATATTTTTCAAGATATTCGAAGTTGCAAGCGTGTACGTACACCTTAATGTTTGCATTTTGGAAATATTCATCAATATTCGCCTGCCCTTCTGTCTGTCTTTCATCCCGTTCACCGAACAATTAGTATAAGTGAAGGCATAAGATTTCAGGGTAATTTGGGGATGTGTGATTTTTTTTTTAATTCGAATTTTGCTTTCCAATGCATTCTAACCGAATGCTTTTTGTTTCAACACAAATGAATTTCTGATCATTAATCGAAGAACATATTTTCAGATCTAAAAAAAAATCGCATCCTTCATTCTTTAAATTCATTTGCGATCTTTTTTCCCCCCCTTTAAGTTAATGAAAACCATCTAATTTCAGCCCGTTAACCTAACCATGTATTATGAAATCTGAACTTTCTGCAAATAATTTTATCACATTTGACTAACAAAGGATAAGGAATATATCCCCCCCATGAATATTTATTCTTCGTACAATGAATTTTTCTAGTTCGTAATGTTTTATTCGAACAAACATATTAATAATGCAACGACTTTTAAGTACAACATCTCATTAGGCCGGAGTAACATGGTTGTCAGGGCGCTGGATTTGCAACCCTTATGTTGCGAGTTCGAACCCGCCAGTCGAAGATTCCACGGGTATGGTGGTGAATGACATGCGTATACATCTCTCGTGGCCACAAAGTCCTCCATGGCGAGAGTAATACCTCTGAGGGTACTCGTTCAGAGGTGATCGTTCTTTCATACTAGTCTAAATTAAGTTCTGTGAATGAAATGTATGAATGAACCCCCACCCCCGTAAAAAAGGCTGCGACGCGTGAGTAGCTAACTTGCACTCTTGGGCGTAGATGGCGCTTTTAAAAAACAAGAGACGCAATCAATGGTTTTAATGCTGACTCCTTAGTCAGAAGATTTGTCAATGACAAGTGCCATGAATATCAACATCCCGTAATACTTCTCATATTGAATTGTATTATTAAGATTTTCGTGTGTTTCCCTCACGATGTTTATAGAAATTAACAGCACCAAAGGAAATTTGACCTAGTATAAAAGTACCACTCTGAAAATTAATTTTCGATGAACCAGTGAATAGTGTTCGTTCTGTTCAGGAGTTTCTAATCTTAAAAAATAATTTCTTATATTTTAAATAAGAAATTTGTCTCTTCATACGGAAAATTAATTTTTTGTTTGTTTCAGTTTTCTTGTGTTACACACACATACACACAAAAAAAGTTTTGTTATCGTCAGAAAAATTCAACACCTAGATCTTCCCTTTTCAGGTTTTCTCTAATTCGAAAAAAAAAAAAATTACTTAAGAATAAGCTGTGATCAAAAACAGAATAAGCTGCATATATAATAATAAGCTGCAACTAAGTGCACAGTAACTATATAAACAGCTACTGCCATTCTCCTGAAGTAAAGTCTGCTTATGAATTTATTAATATGCCAAGGTGATAACTCATAAAAGCAAAGAAAATAGGTTGATGAATATTGACATGTTGTTTTATCATTGCAATTTGAAATTTGGATCAAATGCGACGAAATATTTACTGCTTACCATTCAGTCTGTTAATTTATTTTGAAAAGCGATAATTCAAAGGTACAAATGATTATATATAATAAATACATACGTAATCTCGAGTATGAAATCCAGATATTTTTGAAAATATGCGCTCATCCGGTTAAAGATCTCGCTATGTGTGGTCAGCAGTGTCCTGGCGGTAAGGTAACGGCTTCGGAATCAGAGGATTTCAGGATCGATACCCACTTCCATCGAAGAACCGTTGTGTAGGACTAAACGCCGTTCCTCTGATGTGGAGAGGAGGGCGCCAGTTCAGGTGGTTCAAAATGGCGAGGTCCATCCCAAAATCGCCCTAGTGTTGCTTTAAAAACGGGACGTTAATATAACTAAACTAAACTAATCTAGCAATGTGCTAGTTCGAGTTTCTTTAATACGCTCCTCTGCAAAACCTGAAATGAATCCCTTTATGCAAAGTTATGAAGCCTCCCAATGGTTTTCCAAACCCAAATTATTTTCGAAGTGACCCAGGAAGCAGAACCTGTCTCACAATATTGTGTGATTTTTATATGATATTAAGCAATATTGCCAATATAGATCAATATTGTACAATATTAAATAATCTTGCCAATGTAGATCTATGTTATACACTATTCTACAAAATTAAACAAAATTGGCAATATAGATCAATATTGTACAACATTAAACAATATTGACAACATCGATCAATGCTATACACTATTCTACAACATTAAACAAAATTGCCTCTATAGATCTATGTTATACACTATTCAACAACATTAGACAATACTGCCAGTATAGATCAATGTTGTACAATATTAGTGTTCTACTAGGGGAAGAGTGCCTGGACACAACCACCGACTGCAGTTCTATGGAAAATCGTGCTTGAAATATGCTGAAACATGACGACGACAAGAGAGCAATGGCATGAATACAATATCATTTCAAAACGAATGCCATCAGTTTTTCGTAATATGATCTTGTTGCACTCTTGGAAAAGTGGTTGCCACACTTCGAGAGCAACGGGGCTGTTTCGTCTGCGGAAAGGGCGTGTCCGCATGACCCTGCCCTTTCGGCCCGACGAAATGTGCCGTGACCCAGCGAGCACTTTCTCTGCCAGACACTTTCCGCTAATCATCGGTCCACGCCTTTGCCGGGACCCTCGGAATTGAGTCCGTCATCTCCCCTCGGGCTTCGCCAGACCGGACGCAAATGGGTCGAAGCACTGTCCCCGTAGCGAATATCGTTTTCAAAAAAAGCTTTATTTGTTCTTCTGAAATTTGCATTTTGTACCGAAACTGCTCAAGAACAGGAATACGACAGTGGTTGAACTGGCCATGAATGCAGTGGCGTGAGTTAGGGCAAAGTGAGTATGGCAGATGCGAATCCCCAATTTAAATTCGAACTCGCAAATATGCAACTACTGTTTCGTGTTAAGAACTTTCTGCGTTGGGGGTTAATACACCCTTAAGATATCCGACTACGTTCGAAGGAAATTTTTTGATAAATTGGATTGTTTAAAAATTATTTAACCCATTTATGCCCACTGTTCCATTTTTGGAACACCCCTCACATAAAAGTTATTTTTATAATGTTTTTTTACCAAACATAAAAGAAATGCCATGCAAAAATTTCCAATTTTTGAACCTTAGGCATAAATGGGTTTAAACCACGGTTTTTAGATGTTTTGTCAGTTCTAATATAAAATACTATAAATACAAAAAATTTATTTGTCAGTATCATGTACTTTGAGAAATTTGTAGAGAATTTGCATTAAATTTTATTGAAATTGAATCAAAATGGTTAACACTCTATACAAAATTGCTATGCATCACTCCTATTTTTCTTTGTACACAAGTTATAGAATATGATAATGAATGAAATGAACCAAAATCCAAGAAAGATTTTCAGATTCAAAGAGTTTAGTTATATTAACGTCCCGTTTAAAGCAACACGAGTGCTATTTTGGGACGGACCTCGTCATTTTGAACCCCGGTCAAATGACGAGGACGACACCTGAATTGGCACCCCCCTCTCCACACCACGCCACACCAGCGGGAAGACATTTGGCCTGACAGATTTAACGTGCAACAGACCCCCTCACACGGCGGTTCTTCGGTGGAATCGAGCCTCGAACCTGAAACCCTCCGGTTCCGAAGCCGAGACTTTACCACCGGGCCACCGCGTCCCCTTTCAGATTCAAAGAAGTTATGGGTAAAAATATACGTATATAAGCATTTTTTCTATTAATTCACAACTTAATTTTTGTAACGGAAATGTACTCAAATGTAATGACAGTGGTGATTCAACAAAATTTGAATTGTGGAGACATTTCGAAGATGACACTCTTGCTGATGATAATATTTTCACTTCATTCACGAAAAAATAAGAATTTAAAAGAAAATAGTTAACCATGTTACTGAACTTTCGAGAATTCTCCTTTGTCGGTTTATCCAAGTAACCTCCGCAGATTGCCCTTGAACGTTATTTTACATTTTTATTGCGAAAATTAACCATGAATTTCACATTGAAAGGAAAAAAAAAGAGAGAAATATAAAAGCGATGCTTGTGAACAAATCTATATTGCGAAATTTTAGAAGAAAAAAAAAAGCACGGTACTCTTTGGGTCCTATACCTTGAAGTCTGCGAAAAAGACAATTTGAAAAGTCTTCGAGACATACAGTAATTGCATAAAGACACTTTCCTTATAATACAGTTCTTTCAATCTATGAATTATTCAGGAAAATAAACATCCATTAGAATGATTGTACTAACACAAAACTTAATGAAAATCACAGATATTGTTTCTCTTGGCATTTCTTTTATCCATGATTTTTTCTTAAAGACCACTAGAGTTAAAAAAGTGTGTCTTCTGTCATTTGAATAAGCATAAAAATATAAAAATATCAGGAAATTTTTTAAAAAATAAAATTGTTGCAATAAATTGTTTCTTTGCAGCTATTTCTTCATATTAATTTTATGTAAAATATGTATGTATGATGTGGAATTTCATCTTTCGCTGAGCACTGCTAAATCCGATTCTGATGCATTACCACAAATATAAATTTTTCTGTTGTAGAAATTTGTTGCTCGTCTGGCGAATTGTAGAAACTATTCGAGAATTTAGATATTTGATGTTGAAGAAGAAGAAAAAAAGGCACGAATTTTAAATTATGACGCAGATTCAAAAATTTCCTGATCATTTTCCCACCAAAAACATATAATTATTAAGATCCGTATTTGTACATAATAATATAAATGTTATTACACGATATTTTTTTCCGGATCAGATTTAAAATGGGATTAGAATTAAAACGAGCAAAATAGATTTCACATCCAAAAAATTAAAAAAAAATATTCGAAACAAATTACTCATAGATAAACTAGTTTATTCATAATAATAATAAAAAAATAATAAATAAAAACGCTGAAAATGTTGCATTCATTAAACAAATCAGCCCAATTTTCTTCTACTCGTATTTCGATACAAAAACATTAGAATTTCCGCTTTATTATCTATCAGTTTTTGTTCCAATATGCCGGACATTTGTTCATTAATAGCAATCTCGTGCAGACACTTCAAAGATAGTTATCCTGCTGTCCAGAGTGCAGACACACTTATCACTACTAGAGCAGACATGATCATTTTCCTGATTTCATTCTATAAGGCGGTGAATTTTAGTAATAGCGTCTTTTGTCTATGAGATTAATTTTCATTCATTTAAGTATTATTATTTTGTCTTTGAGATCCTTTGCACGATATTCACATTATTCAACTTGATTAAGGTATCAAGGAAAAAAATTTTAAAAATTGTTTTTAAAAAAATATTTAAAATTATGATTTTTAGATGTATTGTCAATGATAATACAAAATAGTATGAATAGAACAAAATCATTTAAAAATATATTTTGAAAAATTTGTAGTAAATTTTAATGAAATTGAACCAAAACGGCTAGCACTATACACAAAATTATAATGCAGCAATCTTATTTTTCATTGTACACAAGTTATAGAATATAAAGGTGAATGAAATAGACCAAAATATAAGAAGCATTTTGAAATCCCAAGAAGTTATGGCAAAAAATATGCATATATATGCATTTTTTCCATCAATTTACTATTTAATTTTTCTAAAACCACCTATAAAAATAATAATGAAAAAGCATTTCACCAACGATAAAACTTTTGGTTCGTTTTATTGACCCTATTATTTAAAACACACGTTGAAATTTTTATGTCAATACCTCTATCAGTTTTTGAGAATCATGTTAACGATGGAGAAGTTTTATGAAAATTAATGTTTTGAGAAAACTGAAGTTAAAGATAAATTTTAGCTGAAAAAATATGAGACCCTGGATGATAAGTAAGGCCTTCTTTTTTCTAGAATATATAAACTTTTTGGAAAGAAGAAAGTCTGAACTACAAGAAATAACAATTAAAAAAAATTAGCCAATGGGGTCGATTACCAGTGTTTTTAACATAGTTGGATACCATAAAACAATTAAGAACCCGTGTGTTGGAGACATCAGTTTTTAAATTAAAATCCTTTACTCCCACTAAATCAACGAAAAAGAAAACCAACGGTGCCATTGTCTAATTTTGAATTGAAATTTTAAAATATTTTAACACTGAATTCAATATATTACTAATATAAAATGCCAATTAAAATTACTTGTAAATGAATATGCATTTCAACTTCCACCTGCCAGGTACTGAAGCATACCATGTTATCGGAAATGCAATAGATTTATAGTTTGTTGCCCTATTCATTTCGCCACTGTTTACCGTTGTGACACGTTTACAAATTGGACACACTAGATTCGCCCATATTCATTTGTTGTTAGGTGAATAACCGCCATTGTTTTCGTGATGTCATTGTCAAATGCCTGTGCAGCATATTTTGTCAGAATGCCTAAATTTCAATGCCCAGCGCTTACACTTTTTTCAAAAGTCTTGCCCTTCATTGTCTTTTTTGCTGGATAAGATACCTCGTGTCCAAATCTTTGATTTTTTAAAGTCCATAAAGTTTTATCTGTTAAAATGAATCGTGGTTACATCTTAGCTTCTACTCATATTCCCTTTGGTGATTCTTTTAAAGTAATATAATTTTGCCCACTGTTTGGAGCAGTATGGTCAACATCATGGCTCTTGCGCCATAAAAACCCAAACAAATCAACAAACCTAACATTTCGTCACCAAACAGCTTGCCCTAACATAAACGCCGCAACTACTACTTAAAATGCTTTCACTAAGACATTGTTAAAATACTGTCTACTTAAAATACCATACAAATCATATGACTAAAGATTAAAAACGAGATAAAATTGTGTATGTAATTAATATGTTTATGCATTATATTTTGCGGGAAGTAGTAACAGCAAGTCCTTCTCTAGCAGTATTATCTCATGAACTGAAAAAATAAAGAATACATTTCATACTCATGCTAGTTTTTTTTTAATATGAGTAATAAAAATGCATCATAGTTAAGTAGATTAATTTTTTAAATAACTTGAATGGCGGCTTTATTTCAATTCATTTCTTAACAAGCAATTGCAAAATAAGCTTAATCTACTACAAATATTGTTGTAATTACAAATATTTTTTAAAAATACTACAAAACTAAAAATATTGTTGCTATGCGAAATATTTGTTAAAAAATCTATAAATATTGTTGCTACGCGAATTAACTAAATTTTTAATTGCATCCTTAAAATATTTTTAATAATTTCTGCTAATTTGGAGCAAAAAATATAGTGGCTTTCAAAATGCTTGAAAAATTATTCTATTGATTTAACGCTCATCGGCCAGTTACGAATATAATATACACACATGTATATATGTAAAGTGGCGTTCAAAAAGTTTAAGGAATTAAAAGTTTCTAAAATATAATTTTGTTGTCGTTACCAATAGCACTTCACAAGCCCGCCGACCGAAAATTGTCAGCTATTGAAGCCTAAACTAGCGTTCCTTATTTATTCAGTAGCGCCAACTAGGGTCAAGATTACTTCAGGCTTCACATTCACTTGCGCAGCCCCTTTTACCGACGTCCACACTACTCACAGATAGAACACAGAATAACAACCATGCCCGAACAGTTATTCGAACCCGGGACGCCCAGATCACGGGGAAGATACTCTACCCCTGTGCCAGGACGTCGGCTCAAATTTTGTCTCCATAATAACTCCATGTAACTCGATGAGAAGTGCAGACAAATATATAAATGCCAGAAATAAATTGGAATATAGTAGCTTAAGTGAAATTTATAACTTTTATCTATAAAATGTACCAGTGCTCTGAATGCGAAGGTTCGTACGCAAGTGGCCACGGAATTCATATTGCTACCAATTGGTGCTAATGTTATTCAGCTGAACTCTGTGAATCCTTAATTCGCACATTGCACCGAACGTAGAGAATAGAAATGAAATGAAATGAGTCGATGAACGATGCGAGTCATTTGTTTCCCACGCAGTTTTTTTTATCGCATTGAGTGGAATTATTTATATTCAATTATTCTCAATGAAAACACAGACTAAAACACCTACAGGTTTTGTCTTTTTAGAATGACCCAGTGCAATAACTGATGAAAGGATGGGGAAATAGAGTAGAAGACTAGACTTGGTTTTTTAGAGCAGCGGCACACATGCCATTGATGGCACGCGACGCAATATTTTGGGCACGCAGCCGTTCAAAATGATTTGCATCTTACGGTTTGTCAAAAAGGCTTGTATGTGACTTCATTTGATAAACTAAATTTGTCCCCATTCCATTGCTTAGAAATTCAATAATTCGAAATGAAACTGATTAATTTCCGGTCTAGTTCAATTCGGATTCAAAAAATTATTGAAATCAAGTAAAAGTTGGAATGGATTGAAACAGAAAGGTTAGCAAGCAACAAAAATAAAATTGCCTGTGACGAAATTTTAGAAGTACGAAATTTGATTAAAACATTTAACTGTTTGAAGAAGTTGGTTAATGATATTTTTAGCACAATTTCATCTATGCCTGCGAATAACATTAAACACTCGCTTAGAAGCCGTTTGACAGATGACACCAATTCAGCACGCATTTTGATAAAAGTAACATCTTGCAATCCTAATGGAAGTTATTTGACATCCAATTTGCAACAACAGAAGTCACACTCATGTTACTTTCATTTGGATGACACGTATAACTAAAACCTTTACTACTATACAGTTCAAAATGCATTTTTCGTATTAAATAAAGAGTTTTGAATGGTTAGTATTTAATTTTATTATCTTCCCAATAATCACAGACAAAATTTATTTGCTGCCATGTCTGTACTTCATTAGACAGCTCTTTATTAAAAAAGGGCAAATTGAACCGTAAAGATTCGTTATCCCTACTCTGAGGAGACTACCCTTTCACTTCCCCACATCCAAAATTTGATTTTTTTATTATATATATATATATAAAATATATAAACCAAAATCAAATATATAAACCATTTACAATTAGCAAACATTACGATCAATGAAAATGACTCAACGTTAAACGGAGGATTGATTTCAATATGAGATTTTAAAAATCTCACATGCGAAAAACTCTAAAAAACAATCAACAAATTTTAACAATATAAATTTTTTGTTATAAAGTTTGCTAAAACTGTCTATTTGTGAAATGGGTCACACCCATCTTGAAATAAATTCTGAAAACAAAAGAAATCCCAAGAATAATATTCTGAGATTTAAACGAATGTTTATTATAACGTGAACATGATAAAGCACACAGCTTTCTAATTTTAAATAAAATAATGGAACTTTTTCTAAAAATAATGCTAAAAAAAATTTGGAGTCTTTTGTACCCCCGGCCCAAATTTGAAGAGTTCTTTATCAGCTTCTTATTTATTCATCAATCTTACAGAAGTTTTTAGTCAGAGGAGGTTCAATGCCATAGACAATCCCTCTATTCTGCATAGGATTGAAAAATAAATAAAGTGTTGATGTAAATGTATAAACTTTTGGAATGAATGTTTAAGAATTTTATGTAAGAATTTTTTAAGAAGAAGAATGTTTAAACATCTCGAAGGACTGCTTTAATAATCAATGATTCTGATGTGTTTAATTTTGTGAAAATCCATATTCTTTGGTAACATCATACTGCTGATCAGCAAAACAGTTTGGAAAAAAGGCTACAGTTACAAAGATTATATATTGAAATGAATAAATAAACAAACAATTAGATCTTTTTTTAAAACACCCATCTGTAACCCTTGTTGTATTTCTTCAAAGAAAATTCTATGTAATGTATCATTTAGACCCATCTGCCCACCATTCTAGAAACTTCGACTTCTTTGTAGGAGGACTCACACTCATACACTTCACTATTCTTTAAAAAAAAAAAAAGATGAACTCTACGACCTGCGCAATAAGTGGCCGCACGATCCTTGAACATTTAATCTGGAACGAATGGCAGAAATCACTACCTTGGCACACATCAATGACCATTATATCCCTCTTCATTGGTTATTTTAATTGCGTGATATTAAAATGTAATGATGAAGCGCTTCGTCGCCAAGAGGCAAGAAACATTGCCAACTATCGCGAGGTTGTGCAACCCTCTCACCTATTTCCAATTGTAGATGGAAATCGAGATGGGGAGGGGGAACGACGCCAAACCGGGCTGTGATGACGCCAACGGGGTCAAATCTTTCACATTGGGGAAGAAAAAAAAAAGAAAGAGTTTTCTTCGCGTGATTAGAGTGGTGTCTATAGAGGGCGGTACAGTCTGGGCGGCGTATTCTAATTCCCTATATCTGCCTTACTGAGATCAAAATTTTGTTCAGATATACTGCAGTGTACTAACTACTGACAACATGAACGGAGTAAGTGCTCATTTTTGTGGCTTTATGCCTCTTGTCACAGAGACATTCATTTCTCTTATATTAATGTTGTTCCATTGAGTCAAGTTTTATTTTCTAAATCATATTGAAATGCTTTTATACATTCTGCACGTCGACATGAATCATTCAGTTAGTGTATTTAACTAGTATATCATAACAATAGTTTTTATTAAATCACTTTCTATTGTATGGTTCAGATTTGAATTCGATTTTGTAACTTCAATTAATTTAAATCCGGAATTTTAATTAGGAATTGGTCAAGTGAAAAGTAACTCCTGATGTGAAATTAAGTACGTGTTACATGTGCTCCATAGTTATTTTTACACGAGTATAAGCTTAAATTCATTATTCATTAATTTGTCACCCTTAAGTACTTGAGTCCAACAATAGATGGGGGATTTTATGTCAATGCGGCATTTTTTTTCTTTTTTAAATCTATTAAAAATTCAGTTGTAAAACAAATCTTCTTTCCTAATGAATATCATCATTAGTATTTTACTTCTTAAAGTTCAATTATTGTATTGCATGCTTCTTAGAAATCGGATAGTTTAGGCTAACTAAATCTGTCTAAAAATTTGCTTCTCTGTTTCTAGAGTATTATCTAAGTGATACTACTAGTTTTTTAATTATATTTCATATTGGCATTTACAATGCTCTATACATTTCTGTTTAGTTAAAAGATAAAAACATTTAAAACTTTTTGAAAATACCTTTCGAAAAGGGAAAGAAACTTTTAAAAGAAAATTTTAAAATTTTTATTGAAAGTGGATACAATTGTAAGTAAGAGTAAATAAATTTAAAACTTAAATTTTAGGTATTTAGTAACATTTAATTGAGCAGTAAAATGGTAGTCTACTAATCAGATTATTACTATATGCTGTAATTAAAAAAAGTCACGAATTTACTTTGAAAAAATCATAATAATAAAATATTTTACAGAAAGGGCAATTTTCATATATTTGTATATTTTATGCTAGTAATTTATCATAATTTTTATACCCAATTAATAATTGATGATTAGAGATAACTTCTCAAATGTGTGTGCAAATTATTAATAAATGAATTACGAGTACAAATTCCTTTCTCAAAGTCCTATTTCATAAGCAAAGCCATAGAAATGATTTTAAAGTTTTCATTTTCTTCGATCCAACATCAATATATGATCTTACAGATATATTCTATATGATTCTATAATATATGATCTTTTATACGTTAATTATGTATTATTTTTGTTCGTGAAGAAGTACAAGAAAATTTTTAACAAAAGCGTAGCCTTTCAATAAAGGATTTTTTTTTTCTAATGTGTTTGGAGACTTGATTCCCACTTTAGCATTTGCTTTTAAGGAGTAGTGAATTATCATTTATTTTTGAACTAATTTATCTGTGCTCATTATCGTTATCTGTACTTAGATTTTATGTATGTGTGCGTGCTTTTGAAACGCCGTTCCTGTAAAATTGTAGCATTTTTGCGCACAAACTCAGAAAAAAATGCTGCCTGAGCTTTGATTCCCTCACCTTTTTTTTATTTTGTTCTCTTTACTATATTCTAATATCTGTATATTTTAATATTCTGAAATACTTCTACAATACATTCGATTGTTTTATTCCTAACAATACATTTCCTTTGAAAACTTCCCTCCTTTTTCCAATCCTCGTGCGTGCATTTATCATGCCACTCATCCTCTGTTCTCTCCGAACGCGCAGCTGTTTTCTTGCACCACCCTCCTCTGCGTCTTGGCGGTGACGCTCGCCTCTCTGCACGGCGACAACCGATACGGCGGACACCAGTCCGGTAACTCCCTCGCACACAGGGGCTATTCTTCAGGACTGCACTCCCGCGGGCCCTACGGAGCACCCTCCAGACCGGCAGCCCCCGCACGACCAGGAGCACCTTCCCACCTAGGTGCCCCTTCCCTCCCAAGAGCACCTTCCCATCCAGGAGCACCCAGATCCCCAGCCCACCCCGGAGCACCAGCAAGACCCGCTGCCCCCGCATATAACGCACCCAGGCACTACGGACCCGGACCCGCCCCCTACGCCCAGGCACACCAGTCCACCTACGGAGGACAAAGCGCCTACGGTAAGTGACTTTTGCGCACACATTTCAAGATATTGCTTGTAAAATGATGTGTATTTCGCTTCGGGGGCATGTACACCCTATAATATATATATTAAAAATTTTAAATTAAAACTCCATTTTTTGTCACAGTAGATCATTAATATATGTTTAAACTGTCATTTTAGAAAGAAAAAATCAAACTGCACTAATTATAAACTGATTAATTAACATTTAATGAGATAATAAGCATATTTTTTGAAACCCCAACGGTAAGTGACTATTGCGCACACATTTCAAAATATTGCTTGTAAAAATATGTGCATTTCGCTTACACATTAGAATATATTTAAAAAAATTTTTAACTATAAAAATCCAGTTTTCTTCTCAGTAGGTCATTAATATATGTTTAAGCTTATTCAGTGTGAAAAAATCATACTGCTCTAATTATAAATTGATTAACTAATATTTAATGAGCTAATTAGCATATTTTTTGAAACCCCAACGGTAAGTGACTCTTGCGCACACATTTCAAGATATTGCTTGTAAAAATATGTGCATTTCACTTAAGGTGCGTGTACACAGAAGAATACATTTTTAAATGTTAACTTCAAAAATCCAATTTTTTCATAGTAGGTCATTAAAATATGTTTAAGCTGTCATTTCAGTGAGAAAAAACCTATTACACTAATTATTGATTAATTAATTAACAATTAATGAGCTAATTAGCATATTTTTTGAAACGCCCACGGTAAGTTACTCTTGCACACACATTTCCAGATATTGCTTGTAAAAATATGTGCATTTTGCTTACACACTAGAATACATTTTTTAAAAATTTTAACTATAAAAATCCTGTTTTTTTTACAGTAGGTCATTAATATATATTTAAACAAATTTCAGTGAGAAAAAAATCACACTGCACTAATTATAAATAAATTAATTAACATTTCAAGAGCTAATTAGTATATTTTTGGAAACGGCTACAGTGTTACTCTTGCGCACACATTTCAAAATATTGCTTGTAAAAATATGTGCATTCCGCTTAAAGTGCATGTACGTACTATATTTTTTTCAAATTTTAACTTTAAAAATCCAGTTTTTTCCCAGAAGGTCATTAATATATGTTTAAGCTTATTTCAGTGAGAAAAAACCCTATTACACTCATTATTAATTAATTAATTAATATTTAATGAGCTAATTAGCACATTTTTTGAAACGTGATATCTTCAGTTTTAATTAGCACTGAACACAATCCTACTTGGAAATGATGCCCAATATTGGTTTTCATATTGTCTGCCTCAATCAAGTGATAAAAGTATATAGTGTTTTTCAACAATTTTTTTCATCACCGATGAATAGAAAAGACAAGATTTTTTTCTGCCATTTTTACTTTTAAGTAGCTATTAAAAATGTATTTCTATAAACATAACTTTGATGAAAACACAAAACCTCCACTGTTTCATACAGATTATATTGATATATAAATGCCCAGGATTAGTGCTCATGTGATCTGCCTTATTCAAGTTGTAAAAATATATAGTTTTTTAACCATTTTTTCATCAACAATGAGTAGAAAAGGCGATATTTTTTTCTGTACTTTTAACTTTTAAATAGTTATTAAAAATTAATTTCTATAAATATAACTTTGATGGGAACACAAAACATCCATTGTTTCGCACAGATTATTTTGATACATAAATAATTGTATTTGGTTCATTTCTTGTCGAGTTATAATTGCTTGAATGAAGCAACGTAGTGGAAAAAATATCATTCTTCATAAAATGAGCTTCAAAAAAAAGAAAAAAAAAACGAAACGAAACAAGAGTTTTATAACTCGAGAAACATTCAGAATACTAACAACATCTTGGTATCGTTTGAAAGCTAAAGGATCAAAGAACATTTTGATGCAACAAAAAAAAAAAATCTATATTTTGGACAATTTTCGAAGTTTTAAGTGTGTACGTACATCTCAATGTTTGCATTCTGGAAATATAAGTATTCAGGGGAGTTTGGGGATGTATGAATGCATTTATTCTTAAAAAAAAATCCAAATTTCTTTGCCCAATGCATTCCGACCGAATGCTTTTCGTACACCCTAACAAGGACGACAAGTTCACAGAATATTAATACGAATAAGAACTGGGAGTTAACAATTAAATATAAAACACAATATTTTTCTCACGAATGCACAAAATTCCTTGATTGAAGTAATTGCTTTTTAATATTACATATTATCATCGTGACTTTTGTGTCGGAAATGCAAAACTGGGTGCCATCTAATGAATAGTGGGGATATAATAACGAGATGAATCCTTTCACCTCACACATCCAAAAACATGTTTGAGCAAAGCTAAAAATAAATCCGCTAAAGAAAGTTTGAACATCATTTCGGTTGTTTTCTATCTAAATTTATTTATTAAAGCGAATGTACTTTTTGTATTTCAGAAGTTCTAGAGTAAGGTTGGTGAATCTTATTGGACCCACGTGCCTTTTTTCTAAAGAGATATCTAATGAGGTACAGACGTGCCGTCAAATAATTTTAGCCTGTGATTATTGTGGAGATAATGAAACTAAGTATTAACTACTCAAAGCTCTAAACTTACAAAAAAAAAATACAATTTGCAATGTAGAATAGTAGATGTTTTAGTTATACGTGTCATCCAAATGAAAGTAACATGAGTGTGACTTCTGTTGTTGCAGATTAGACGACAAATAACTTACGTTAGGATTGAAAGATGTTACTTTTATCAGAAGGCATGCTGTATTGAGGTTATCTGCCAAACGGTTTCTAAGCAAGTCTTTACTGTTATTCATCTTTGAAAAAAATGACTCGCAGGCATGAATGCAAAATACTTAAAATAAACACGAGCCAGCTTCTTCAAACTACTTAATGTTTGAATTGAATTCTATATTTCGTTCCAGGCATTTTTACTAATGTTGCTTGCTAACTTTTCTGTTTCAATCCTTTCCAACTTTTTTCTTGTTTCAATAAATTTTTGAGTCCATATTGAACTGGACTGAAAGATCAATCTGTTGCATTTCAAATTCTTCAATTTCCAACCAATCGAATTGGCACAGTTAGTCACATGGAAACCGTTTTGCAAACTGTGAAATGCAAACCGGTTTTATGGGTGGCATGCCCAAAATATTGTGTCGCGTGCCACTGGTTTGCCATCCCTTTTCTAGAGGAAAGCCCTTTTTAATCTTTCAACCTTCAATGTAATTTTTTTTTAATATGAACTTTTAACTTGCCGCTAAAATATTAAAATATTTTTTTCTCCCTCCCAGATGAACAATCAGCATTCGGGTCGCCTTTACAGAAAACCGTTTCTTTTTGACTAAATGTTCTGTTGTGGGCGAATTATTTTAGATTGTTCGCTAGTAGCTGAGCCTTTATTTCCATATGCAGCATAAATTTACTCGAATAAACTCAAACTGCTGTCGAATTTTCAGCCAAATATGCATATATATATATATATAAACGTATTATCGTTTCAAATAGAAGGCACTTTAAATCCTAATGCACGTTTGTGCAACGTTTTATGTGTTCGGAGGTCTTTAAATCTTTTTAGGTCATATTATAGTCCTTAAAACATAAAATAAATTAGACTTTTGAATAAAATATAATCTTCGAAGAATTAAAAAATAAATTGGATGGGCAGAAATTAATGCATTTGCTACAATCTGTAAAAATCGGAGAAATTCTTTTTAAGAAACTAAAAGATAACTGCTTCATTTAACGAGCTGTAAATATGGGTGTAAATAGAATGAGTGATCCTAATTTTAGATAAGGATAGTAGGAATCGTTTAACGGGAAATATTTGGTTTTCTGTAAAATACTAATGCTCAATAACTGTAATTAATATTAATAGATATATATAATTACTTACATGAATGTATTAACGTTTCAGTATTTTAAATAAATGAAGGGTTCCCTGATGTATATTGTTTTTATCAAATTAGGGGGCTCCGCTCCCAGCTGGCTTCTGCTCGCCAACCCCCAGGAACTGCTAATGCAGTTCCTCTCGGATCGCTTCGCTCGCTCGCCATCTACCAAACCACTTCAGTCCAGCAAAAGATGTAGTCAAATAGTTTATTCCAAAATGGGATAAATCAATGAAAGAAATTTTTAAAAATATAAAGCAAAAACTGAACCTCACAAAAGTTGTATGTAAACACAAATAACTTCGCATTTAGGAACTATATAGATTCATTTTTATTTAATAGCATAATTTTACTCTGCCTGTAACCCTCCCGTAAGTGCCAGTAATAAGTAGTCGAAGTTTTGTCGGAATCCGATGAGCGGCACGGCAGCGCACACGAGACATACAGACATTCATTTTTATTTATATGGATAGCAACCCCATCTGAGAACGATCTTTAGGCTCCAAAAATTTGTCACCCACACAGGCGCTTAGAGATAGGCAATACGGGTTTCAAAAAGTAAAATTTTCTCCGTAATGAACACACGTAACAGGAATGAAGGTCTCTAACAGTGCAAATCCGCCAGAAGATGAAACAAATAAAATAATTTTTATATCTGAAATATGACTTTTTAGAGGAAACTTCGTAGTCATCGCCCAACAGTTCCCTGATTGAAATAAGATTTCTAATCGTCTAATGTAATAGAGCTTACAAGCCTGGATTATTTCTTGGTCCATAGGTTGAAGCAAAGCCGTCGTGTTGAGAGGTACAAATGTCACTTTTATATTTGGATGCATAGTTTCAAGTTCGCTAGGATGACCTGGTGCATTGTCCAGAACTAGGAGCGCTTTAAAGTCTGAATTCTGTTTTTTTAAGTAAGTTTCAACTTCAGAAACAAAACAATTCCGAAACGAGTCACAAAAAACAGCACTTGTAACCCACGCTTTCTTATTAGCACGCCAAAACATTGGAAGGTTGAATAAAGAAACCGCGAATAAAGAAATTTTTAGCCGAGAATATAGGAATTGGGTCGCATTTTTTAAATCCGCGAATAGTGAAACCGCGAATGAAGGAGGCGCGAATAAGGAGCTTTCACTGTAATGTAGAATATAAGTAAAAATGAATGTTTGTCTGTAGGTCTCTTATGCGCTGCCATACCACTCAACCGATAGCAATGAAACTCTGAATACTTATTACTCGCACTTATTTGTTTCTGCTGAAGATGCGAAAACAAAACTAAACAAAAAAATTCCCAACCCTAAAGTCTTGAATGATAAAATTTTAATAAAAATAGAATTAATATTATTTGCGTTTCTTCTTTATATATCTATGTCTTCATATTCGATACGAAAATAAATGTTATTCATTCTATCATTCCTAACTAAACAAGACAGTTATTTTAAACTTCAAACGATATTTACAAAATTAATTCTGCGACAGCAATGCGCCGAGTGCCAGCTAGTGTAGAATAAATTTAAACTCGTAGCCCCCAAGAAAAAAATTTATCTCAGAGTAGAGTTTACTGAACCCTTTATGGCAATGATTTTCATGATATATCTGTTTTTGTGGTGGATAAAGTTTGCTTCTGCTTCTGCTCCAATTCTAGAAACACTTTATCTTTGAAATATTTCATGTGGCAAGAATACCGGGAATGAAGGCAAAAAAGTCAAGTTATAAAACTTGCTGGGCAAGTAACTGGACCTGTTGTTCGCGCTCTTGCTCCAGAAGCTTCAGATGCTTCATATCAATAACCTTCTGCTATCCTAACATTTCGAGAGATTTCACGTCAACGGTTTCTCATTGGAAAAATTCTTGATGTAATCCTCCTGTTTCTGTTACTGATTTGTTTCAGAAATTTTTTATTTGTTTAAAACAATACATTTAAATATATCATTAAAGGCGTCTCTCTTTGTCCGTTTTCTAAAGACACCTGAAATGTATCCGAAAATGAATGAAATCTGTTTTCAAACGATATCTGGCTCTAGAATGTATATATAGCTTGAACATTAGAATGCATGATATCACTAGAACGTATATATCATTAGAAAGCATTCTTCAATTAAAAATCTTTGCATTCTTCATCAGGGGTAAATAATCAAAATTTTGAATTTATATTATTACACTATGTTCATAAATAAAAATGTAAATAATTTAATAAAATATTAGAGGCATTTGACGACAAGCTGTTTCCCACGACATTAAGAGCACTGGTTGGTATTTCCAATCAAGAATGCTGAACGCTGTTTTATTACACATAACGAAAAGGCTATTTTAAATTTTGCTTGCCAAGAAATATCGATACATCGGATGTATAACTACGCATTCGAAATACGTCGCGCTTATTAAGGAGAGAAAAATTTTAAATGGCCTTTTCATAATGTATGATAAAATTGTGTTCAGCCTGTGCAATTATGAATGTGCATTATTAATTCAGCATGTGCATGTTCAATTAATATCGTGTGAAACAGCTTGTCGTCGGCCTCTAATATTTTATTAAATTGACACATTTTCTTTTATGAACATAGTGAAATAATATTGATGCTAAATTTTGATTATTTGCCCCAAATTAAGAAAACAAAGATTTTTAAATGAAGAATGCTTTATTATGATATATACATTCTAGTGTAAGTAAAACATGATATTAAAATAAAATTACGCAAGATATATAACATAACATAGAGCCATCTTGTGCCACGGTACTTATAACACTAAGTTATCTAAACAGTTGGATGAGCACAAGACAGAAGAAAGGAAAAAAAAGCAGGCTTGTTTGTTTAGTTATATTAAAGGCCCGTTTCGAAACAGCACTAGGGCAAAAAAAGCAAATGTTATAGAATCTGATAGTGAAAGTGGTTTTGAAGATTGGAACGAAAATGATGGCGTAAAAACGAATCCAGAGTTTGGAGTTTTTGGAGTTTTTTTGGCACAAGAGCCATGGTGTTGACTATGCTGAGCCAAAAAAAAATGCATCTAGAATATGCTCTTCAAAAGAAAAGCGCAGCGAAGCGAGATATATCTTCGAAACCTGATGTGTACTATTACACGCAGGTGACTACCATACAGTTCATCATACAAAAAATATATATATTATAACGTCTCGATCTGGTCCGATCAAATAAAGGGTAGTGTTTTAATCAAATTACTTTATTTACAGCTTTAATGTACAGAAAAAAATAATATTTATCACCTATGTTAATTGAAAAGTCCATTGGGAACACCATAAGAATAGTTCCTCGAGATATTTCGGAGAAACTCACGGGAACAGCTAACCAGCCGTCTAAGTCTCGCGCTGGTACCGGTGTTAGCTCCAGGAATGCATCGAATTCCTCGGGTGGAATCTTCTCTCGAACGTTCGGCTTTCACCGATCTCTTCTCGACCTCTTCACCAAAAAAACTTCTCGTCTCTTCCCTTCTTTTCTCTCTCAAAATCCTTGCCTTTTCTCACTTCCTTGGACTCCGCTTTTCATCCACATTGGAGCATTTGGGCTGCCGATTCTCCAATCGTCGTTGAACAAAAACTTCACAGGTCTACAGTTGACCACAGGAATGTTCTTGGAATGTTCACTACGAGAAACAAAGCAGGCTGCACATCTGTGTCGCAGACACGATGAGTGCACGGGTGGTCCTTTATCTGAACTCCCTCTAAAGGGTCAGATATAAGTTCTTAGAAGGAGGATTCTCCACGTGTCCATCTGTAAGCAATGACACCGCCATAAAACGTAGCCATTGAGGAGACCAGTCTGGAAATGGCAATTATGGAGCAGGTGAAAAAATGGAAGCCACATGGTCAGGCCGGGAAGAAGCTGAATCGTTACAATATTCTTAAAAATTATATTAAAAAAATCTGTTTAAAGTATCATTTCATTTCATTCAGTATAAATGAAATTTATTGTAGTTTATTTAGAACGTTTCATGCCAGTACATAGCACATTCTGGGCATATTAAAACTGTGCATATGCTTGTGAACTGAAATTGAAAAAACGCCCTTCTTTTTTTCAGGCCCCGGCCCCTCCCACTACGGCCCCAAGCGCAGCGTCTACCAGCCCCAGCCGCAGCAATCCAGCTACAGCCAGAGCAGCGAGAGCAAGTCCCAGAGCCATGGGCGGGAGATGAAGTACACCATCAACGACCCCCACAGCCGAGGCACCACCCACGTGACCGAGACCCACATCGTCAGTAACAAGGAGATGCACGGCGCCGAGGCCGAGGCCGCCATGAAGAAGCTCATGGGATCCATGGGGGGCAGCGGCTACGGAGGACACGACGGCGGATTCCAAGACTTCGTCAAGGGAATGGGACTCCCCTTCTACTGAAGACCACCCCTCTCGGACAATTCTTAATTTATTTATTTTATTCTCGTTCTATATAGTTTATTATTCGTGACTGTGGCTTTTTCTGCATCTTATAGTATTTTTTTGTTAAAAAAAAGAATATAAGATAATTATCACATAAAAATGTTCGTGTTATCTGTAATCGTTATTTTAATCTTATTTGGTTTATTTAATCTCATGGATATGTATCTGAAAGATGAATTGAAAGATGAAAAAGGAAAACCGAAAAAGTGGTCCGAGTCTTTTTTTCTCCCTCTACCTCACACACTCACATATTGATCACATATATTTATTCTATTTTGGGATGAACATTATATATATATATATATATATATATATATATATATATATATATATATAATCATAAAATTATTAAAACAATCAAAACCCATTTCCTGGTCAACAAAAATGAAAACGAAACCAACTAGGTCGAAATGGAAATTAAAACTCAATTCGGAGTGAAACGTTAAAAATTCACAAAATGAAAGGTAAATGAAATAGAACCAATGAATGAAACAAATCCAAATTACTATAATTAGTAAAATTATGTAAACGAAACAAAAACGGCGCTAACCACGGAAACGGAAACAAAACCGGGATCGAAACTAAAAATCATTACGGATTCAAACAAGTTTACGAATTAAAAATTAAAAAAGTTTTTAGTTTTCATATCAATCATTGTATTTGGAGAGCGCAAATGCAGCTACAACTAAAATGCAAATGAATCTAAATTAATTATCAAAATAAGCCAAGCAAAAAGGAGCACAACCGAATCGAAACCACACGCAATAGAAAAAGAATCCGGTCTGAGGATTTTTTCAAGGGTCACCCTCGGGAAAGGATTCAAAATAAGGGATTTTTTCTGTGAGGTATCAGCGCACAATGTCCAAAAGTATTAACCCACGTGACTGGGAAATTAAGGCAAAAGAGATATACCAATTAGTGACCAGCTGGCTCGCCAATCTTATTGCTGTTTAAAATTATCAGTTAAATACTGTATGCATACTTCATTGTCAAATAAATACTTTATGCAACTTATATTTTAATAGCTACTCCTTCAAAATAATTTTAAGGCTCAAATTTTGATAGTCATATAATTCACTGATGCAGTTATAAAGGCCTTAAGCCCGTAATGTACTATATGCCTCTCTCAGCGAAAGCTGAGAGAGGCATATAGTACATTTATTAAAATTATTAAACATTTATTAAAATTTATTAAAATTAACGTGGAAATGATTAAACTGAAAATTGCTATAAAACCTTTTTTTATCGAAACCAAGCTTTTTTAAATATAAGTAAAAAATAATCATTATGTGTACTACTGAATAATTTCAATAATTTATGTAATATTTTAACAATTATTCAACAAAAATTACTTAGATCTATCATAAAATTCAAGTTTTAGTTTTACTTTCAAAAAGATTAAAATGATGTGAATAATAATATTTTATTTTATTTTGGTCTATAAACATAATTTAAAAAATTAAGTCTAAATTTTATACATATTTTAGTTATAAGGAATAATATTCTACGAAATATTCTTGACACTTCAACTTTCAAATAAATATAGGAAGGTTTCTGTCATCTGCTATCAAAGTTGGTCGATCATTTTTAAAGTTTTGAATATAAATGTTTGGAACATTCTACATTTTCATTCTTAGGACACTCAGTCTTGAGAAATCCTGGTCGTTGATTGGGGTATTATCTTTGGAATGGTCGATGAAGTGATTTAAAATTACCCGTTTTCATTGAATAGTGATCTTGAAATATTTATAAATTGGTCAGTTTTAGAAACTGAGTTGATTGACGTGAATCTCTTTTTATTTAAAAGATAAATATTCTTCATTTTTTTAAAGCATTTATAGACATGTTACATACTATGTAATTATTTACTTCATTTAGACCCTTTTCATACGTGCATTTCTATTTTTAAAGTTTTACAAATTAACCCTTGAACCTTGAATTGAAAAAAATATACATATTAAACCATGTGTGTCTGAAATAAAGCTGTTTTATTTGATTAATAATACTGTAAAAGTCACAAAAAACTTTCTTTACATTTTCTATTTAGAAAAACATATTTCATATTTATCTCATTTCATGCAGACACTGACTGAAAATTACATGTTTAATTTGCAATGATGATTTATTTTTTACTTTGAGTTTTCGTCAATCCGATTGCAACGTATTGATAAAAGATAACCCTTTTCACTCGTAACGTGCTCGAAAAGATAAATTTTATTGTTTTGTCCGAAATATATTGTTGAAAAATATAGCTGAAATATTTCTTTAAAAATTCATTAGAAATAGAAGCTTAACTTATATGGTGAAATACTGATACCATTAGGAAGCTAATTTTTTTTGTCTTCAATTTGATGTAAAAATTATCTTTGTGCGATAATATTTTCGTAAGTTATAGTGAAAAGACTTCTAAATTTCAATTCATTTTTAATTAATTCACATTCCAGTTAAAAATTCGAAAAAAAGAGCTTCGAAGTGCCCATTCCCAACTGCCAAGGTATGCATGTACCAAATTTGGTAGCTGTAGGTCCAACGGTCTGGCCTGTAGAGCGCCAACCTACACACATTGAGCTTTATTATAAGTATAGATATAGATATATCCTCCCTCAAACAGTATTGCCTCTAGCTCAGTTTCTTGCAGCTCAATAAGGATATCAATTATTGATAATTCCTAACTTCTGCTGTTGCATTCCCCATTCGAAATGCTTTCAAATGTAAACACTCAAAATATACGAGCACATGCGAAATAAACAAGCAAAAAATGTACTTTGGCGGCCAGATAGATCTATTAACTTTGCGTCAGCTGCAAAACAGTGTGGCGAGATTGATGCCATCTTAAAACCCTTGAGCAGAATTTTCATGCATTTGAGAGAAAATTTTTGAATTACAGAATTATTGATTAATAATTCATCAGGAACCGAAGTTATAAAGAAATATCACCATATGCTTTCTGTAACTTTGAGAAACATTAGTTATGTGATTCTTAACATGGTTTGCATTTGTGGGTTTTTGTTGTTTGAAAATTTCCCAGTTTGATGTTAATGCAACATTTAAGTAAATACTTGAAAACGCTCCTCAGTAATTTAAATTTAGAGTATCGTGTTGTCAAGATGGGATTTTGGACCAGGAAAGCGTTTATATCATTTTTATTCAAATCCTTTTAACCAAAAGTTGGTTGTCAGTGAACAATTCCAATATTTAAGATTAAAAAACAAAATTTCATTTCTCAAAATTTGCAAAAAAGTTGTCATTAATTAATAATTTTAAAACAGTTGAAAATAAAATAATAAAATTTTCGCCACTAAAACTTTTTTTAGATAAATAGATTTTTCTCTGAAATCGATTGTATTATATATATTTTCATTAATAAATTTTATTATTTGAATCAGTTGTGCAAGTAAACATAAAACTTAATTTTTAAAAAAAGTATGAACACCTTTCAATTATTCTCCTTAATTTGTGCCTTAAGGTTCCAAGATCTGTTCGTGCTTTTTTAAATTAAAAATATTTGACTGTATATATGAACCTATAAATTTAAATAATACTCTTATAATGATGGAGTTTCGCATAAGATTTAGATGGGCACAGAAAATTCTAAGTAAAACAAAGAAATATGTTTGACAATATTTTGATTAAATATGTTTAGCAAATTATCGAAATAAAATTAATTAGAGGAATGCAAAGAGAAATTCGAAGGATATTAAAAGTGTCCTAGTTTCATAACTCATCCTAGCATTCCAAATTAAAGCACAATATTTTTTACCAAATTTTTTCAAACGAAATTATTTATCTAAATTCCTTCTGTAATATTCAGTAATTTCTTTTTGCATAGCAGTAATTCTTCTTCAAAATTTGATTTAGGAAAATATGATTCCCGCATCAGAAAGTATGATTTTTGCTGAACAAGTAACTGTATAACATTTTTAAAAAAGTTTCTGAAATGTGGCAGAATCTAAATCAAATAAATAATTTGAGACTTTAAAAGAAGTTTCTCAAATGTGCCAGAATTGTAAGCTTCCCAACTCAAATAATTCGTGGTTTTAAAAGAAGTTTCTCGTTGATTTAAGCTATGATTACAAATCAAAATCTTTAGGTCTTAAGTAAAGAGTTTTATTCAGCTAAAGAAAAATGAGCTTTTAACATCGCTGTAGTCTCTACTACCGGACAATAATATATCCTGAGCTATTATACGTAGCCAAAGAAACCGAATTACAACGTTTCAAGCCGTTAATTCTGAATAGATGACTGCATATCATTCAAGCTATAATGGGAAAAGAATTTAAAATGTCTGATGTAATTTTTTTTTTTATTTCATGCAAAATGGTCAATATTTCTCAAAATTTATAAACCCTAAATATATGAATTCAAATATAAAAAAGTTAGAATGAAAATTACCATCGCAAATTTCAAGTTATCAGGTGTGAATATTATTTTTTAAAGTCATTATTTGTCTTAATTTAAGTCATTAACCAATTTAAACCGGTTATGAGACTTGTCTCTCGGTTTCTCTCTATGTATGCAGACATTTATATTTTTGTTAACACAAACTGTCAAATCCTCCAGTGTTTCCCACTTAAGAAAGAATGAAGTGAGTTTCCCCCACTGAGGGAAAGGGAAAATACTTTTACCAAAACTCTTAATAAATGCGAATGAAATTTTTTTAACATATTATAAAAATTAAATGATTTAATTTCCTCCAGAAAAAAAGTACATTCCATGAAAATAACTTCACTCGTCAATCTTTTTAAAAAAAGCATCTGCTGTCAAAGAAGTATACATAATAACAATGCAATGCTGGTAAAAGCAGGTACATATATATATATATATATA
>JAPMOQ010037680.1:2286190-2311093 GCA_026543055.1 Argiope trifasciata | reverse complement strand
GTGTGTGTGTGTGTGTGTGTGTGTGTGTGTGTGTGTGTGTGTGTGCGCGCGCGTGCGTGCGTGCGTGCGTGCGTGCGTGTGTGCATGCGTTGACAGTTCAAAAATCTGTAACGATGACAATAAGTATAGTACAACACATAAAGATATATCAGTGGGAATATTGTTACAATTGAGTAAGAATTATCTTTATGCAATAATTCTATCGTGCGCTGTTGGCAAAAACGTGACCCAAAAGTCTACAATTGGCTTAATGTTTCAAAATTTAAAATTTCAGGACGAAAAAATAATTCAGACTATCACATTTTCAAAGTATGCTGTTTCTAAACTTGGTCTTTCAAGATAGACAGTCTTTTCGCTTTATTAGAATTTAAAGTTGGTGAGGTAAAATTACGAAGCATTATTTTAAAGTTGCAAAAAACATTACTGAAAATTTTTCGACTTACCAGCAAGCAAACTCGGGAAAAATTGAAGTAGAAAAAAATCAGTTTACTTATTTACTTTGATTTTATAAGGGCATTATTTTAGTTTCGTTCTTTTTTTTGGAAGTCACAAGGAGTAGACAATGGGTCAGAGACACTTTTTATTGGTATCGTGGAGTCTTGAGAAAATTGAAATTACTTAATTCATGATTCTCGTTGGAAATTAAAAAAAATGGGCATCTTATTTGGATTTAAACATTAAATTGGGCAACAACTGCATGAGAAATGTCACCTCTTTTAATAACTCCGTAATGCTTATGAAAACGATGAAAGGGCTGATATTGAAATATTGGCAGAGCTGCAATCGATCATTGGTCAAGATTTACACTTAAATGATCAAAACGTATTTTTACATTAAAAAATTAAAAATTCTTTGTGTAAAAGATTTTTAACAATAAAAGTCAAAATCAACAAGAGATTGTAGAATATATAGAACTAGCTGGTACCCGTTGCTGTCACTGAAAAAAATAATATTCAGTGCAATGAATCAATCATTTGGCACTGTTTTATCGAAATAGGATGAACGGTACGCCAGTATATGAGCAGGCAAATATTCATTTTTATGTATTAAATTCATGTATTCTTTTAGAATTGGGAAACTCGGTGTTCTTTCAGAATCGTAAGGGAAGAAACAATTATTTGTATCTTTCGTGATAAGTTTAATATTTGTTCAGAATTCTCAAGATTAATGTTAGAAAATGGGATTAAAATAGTTGATGAAAATGTGATTTAAATGGATTGCCGAAAACATATTTATGCCATAAATTTATTGATATAGTTGAATTAATAATCTTTTTAAGTTAAAAACCGGCAAAAATTTGTGTACACTAATATTTCAGGAAAATATTGCAAAAACCCTAAAATTTTATTAAATTTTTAATTAAAATTTCATGGCTTAAATTTAGCATCTTTAGTGAATCTGTTGTTTCCTTGGTGAATTATTTTGACAATAATCCTTGGTCAATGCATGAGAAAATAGATTAGAAAATATTTTTTTATATATTAGATAAATTAATTATGCCTGTAACTGTCTCATAAGTTCAAGAATAAGTATACAAAGTTTCCTCGCAAGCGGTTGAGCGGGAAGGCAGGGCCTAAGAGACATACAGACAAACATTCATTTTTATTGATATAGATATGGTAGATGGTGAAACATATTTTCTAATATTTTAAGGCGGTTGGAAACTTTACATAACAACATTCAAGAACAAAACTTACGATCATTAATATCTTTATTTATTTTATAAGAAAATGAAGTTTGTATCAACTGTAATCAAATATGGACATCCATACGATATTACATACACAATACATATGACCACATATACATATTATAAGGATGAAATGAAGCTCATTTATTAGACTGCACTAATAAAAACTCGTGCACTTAGAAATTTAGTGAAACAGAAATAAAAATTATTGTTCCACATCAGATTTTGACCCTAATATCTAGTCAAGTATTCACAGCATTCAAGAGCTTTTACCGTCTACGCCCAATCATTTGCATAAATTCTTGAACTTTCATAACTGGAGGAATAAATGACCGTATGCCAAACAGTGCCAGAAAACTTGTATTTGGAAATGTTGCAAGCGATGTACTGAACAAGGAAAGTTCAATTCTTTTTCGATGTTCAGAAGTAGCGAGCCGTATTCATAAGACACTTCAATGCAGTTAAACATTCATGAATACAATTCAAATAACAATTAAGACCCATGAAGCAAACATTAGACTCGCGTTTGTCTATTAGTTACTATTCGCCTTTGATGGTTTACCAAGAACATGGCTATATTTAATGCTGTGTAATATTAACTGTTTTATACATTCTTTCGCATTCTTTATATGAATCTTTCTAATGATGCTTAGCAACTTGATATCACAAAGCTATTAAAAGCATAAAAGTGAGATTCATCTGTTTTCTTATCTTCGGATATTGTTACTTTAAATATTTTTTCGCACAATAATTTCGCACTGTAAACTGTTTAAGTCTCTAGTGAAAAAATAAATATGTAGTGACGCTCTACAGGATACACAGTCTGATTTAAAAATACCAAATTTGGCGCAAACATATGTATTTATCAACTCGAAGCGAAATTATTTGAAAATTTTAATTAAAACTATAATTAATAAAATCCCGTGATCTGGGCGGCCCGCGTTCGAGTCCCAGTTTGGCATGGTTGTTGTTCTGTGTTCTATCAATGAATGAGAGACCCTCTGCAAAAAGGGGTTGTGCAAGCGAATGTGTGAGTCATCTTCATATCAGCTAGAAGTCCGACTTCTGCCCTCTAGGTACTCAGGGGTCTTCACCCACACAAGCTACAGCGCCCCCTATCCGTGGAAACAAGGACACATCATCACCATCAATTAATTAAAAATTCTATGAAATTTGGCAGTTTTCCGTAATAATTTCTATGTAGTTATCCAAATTGTTCTAGAATTTTCGGCAGTTTACTAATATTTTTTAATAATTTTCAAAATTGGATTGTATATCAGATGTCTCTTTCATTACTTTATCAAAGATGATATGAAGACGTAAATGATGATAATATGATAAAAATTTGTAATCATATGGTTGTTTCTTAAAAAGGCTGGAAAATATATTTTGAAAATATATGTACAAACTTACTAATTTATATGATATGAAATATGTATTTGTGAAAAAGGAACTACTTAAACATTAGTTTTCCATTATTTCAGCCTATATTTAGGCTTAAAAAATCGATGCAATTTATTGAAACACAATTAGATCTTGAATATATACTACCTTCTAGAATCTAAGCTTCCCTATCGATACACTATAACACATGTTCTTATGGTTTAATACTTTTTCCTTTCGAAGTTATTACTTCCCCCCAAAAATAGATTTTATCTTTCAATTCGATGCAATGTTTCTTAACCCCATCATATACAATGACGAGTCTGATCGAATAGTTAAATAGTTTAAACCTGGAATTAAGTCAAAGAATTAAATAATTTTAACTTCAAAAATCGTTTGAAAAAACATAATTATTTGAAATGCCCATTATTCTAGGGATTAAAATAATAATAATTGCCCTAAATAAGATTAACTATCTAATTAGGAAGTTAAGTAAATTTGTATGCCAAGGGCTTCATGTGTTATGCATGAATATTCTATGAATAATTATTTAAATCGTCATTCTATCAAAACATTTTTATCTAAATATTCAAAATTTAGCACTTAAAATTAAATAGATTTTAATGCGAACAGTAATTGGGATGAAAAATTTAAAAAATAAAAGAAATACATTCTCAGATAATAATAACATAGTTATAATACTGAATGCGGAGTCTGAAAAACTTGGATAACAAATCTAGTACGTACTTAGATAAGCCGCCATACTACATATATTTATAATTTTTTTTGTCATCAGTTACTATCGATAGTATTTCTTTAATGTAATAGTTGCATCCCGATAGATTAGATCGCGAAAAGTAAAAAGATATTTTACTATTAAAGAAACCTAATTTGGAAATACGCACTTATACAATAATCACTTATTTCAGTGATTTCTACTGAATTCGCATAATTTGGCTGCATTAAAGTAATACATGAACATTACACAAGAATTTCGAGAGGAAAGAGTGTTTTATAAAATTTAGTTTAACCTTTAACTAGATTTTAATCAGAGAATTCAGGCAGTGAAAGAATATATCCGTTAGCGACCGAAAAAGTAAAGATTAGATAAATAAAATCGCGATCAATTTGGGAGCTACAATTCTTTCAATTCTGAATGAGGGAAAAAAACTCTATCACCCTATTCAAGCACTGTATAGAGCCACGGTGGCCTGATGGAAATGTCTTGGCTTCGAAACTGGTGGGTTTAAGGCTCGAGACTCGATTCCACAAAAAACCCTTCGTGTGAAGGGGTCTCTTGCACGTTAAATCCGTCGGGACCAAACTTTCTCCCTCTGGTGTAGTGTGGAGAGGGGCTTTCCAGCTCAGGTGTCGTCGTCGTCATTTGACCGCTCTTCAAAATGACGAGGTCCGTCCCCAAATAGGACCAGTGTTGCTTTATAACCGGACATTAACATAACTAAACTAAACTGAGCTAATTATTCCTAGTGTTGCTTTACAATGGAATGTTAATACAACGAAACTAAGTATCGTAGAACAGTACCTTTCCCTAAGAATTCCAGTGGCAGATGATAACACTTTAAGCGACAGCCAAAGGACAGTGGAAGAAAATGCGATGCCTTATTCTACTAAATATGCTGCTAATGACAAGCATGCTGCTAATGACAAGCTTATTGAACGACATTTAAATTAGGTGTCTGAAAATCTGTCGACTCCACGTCGTCGACATTCCTCGCATTAATTTCTTAAAAGGCAGATAAAGAAATTGCTTATTTACTCGTAGCACTGTCAGTTATGTTTGTAAAAAAGGACGCATTGTAATCGGAATGAGAAGAACATTTAAATCAGATAGCGGAAATGCCACGGAACTTACCCCTTGACTGGGGGGGGTGAAAATGTTGGACGTAACTGGGTAGGTGCGGTCTGTGAGACCGCTTTTTCTTTACACTCGAATGAAATTTTTAAATCAAAGTATGAGATTGAAAATCAGCGAATATATTCTGCAGGCCTTTTAATTACTATATAAATATGTTTCAGAAATTTTTCAAAATATTTTATCACTTAAAAATGTAAATGCGTTGGAACAAACATTTTCTTCTCAAATTACATGCAACAATAAATGACATTCTTGAATAAACATATTACTTTATACTTTTAAAATCATATCTATTTTCCCTGTATATAAAGGTATATAGAAAACAATATAATGTAAAATTCAACAATTTAAAAAAAATAGACGATGGGTAAAATGGTCCCTTTTTTTATCTTCTTGTGTGACTTTCCTAGCACGATTTTTTAAGGCATTTCAAACTGACAGGTTAAGAACTAGTCTAAAAATCAACCTATAAATTCTGTACATATATATCTTTGTATATTAATATAATTTATAAATTTTTCAAAAACATTATCACTAGGAAAAATTTATTATGTTTGAGAATACATATAAGAATCAATTGAATGCGAACTTTCACTGAAAAAACTTTTCTGTACAATTATCCTTATCACTAAAATCCTTTTCTGTTTCATTTAAAAGTGCCTGGAGCACTGCTTCCTTATAAAATCAGTAAATTGGATGACATTTCTGGGCCCAAGTTTTCGTGTCATCTGCTAAGTTTTGTTTATCGCTGGAGCACTAATGGGGAGGAGCGGTCTGAGTGACGTCGCTAAAAGAAATAACTGAATTATTTTAAAATTCTTCCGCTGAAACCGGTTGTTAGTATAGTGAAGGTCACGAAACAGGAAGCTACGGGGTCAATCCATTCAATTAAGCTAAAAATAGAATAGAGAAGAGCGAAAGTCCATTGCCAGTGGTCTCACAGACCACATCCCCCCAGTTAGGGGTTAACGTCCCCGACATCTATTGTATTGATGACAGCGTATTGAGTTGGTTGTCCAAAAATTGTCGGCAGAATGCGAATCTCACTCACCTTTCGGAAATATTGCCAAAAATTGTCCAAGTTATAAGCCGAGTTCAAGACATGAATCAATATCTGAAAATCTGCAGACAAAGTGTTCGACATCCACTGCATTCAGTTTTTTGTCCATCAATCAAATCTTGTTCGCAAAATACACATCTTATTTTTCCGCAGCCAAACTGTAGATTATTGACCAAAATATGGTCAGACCACTTTAACAGTTACTTGGATATTTCGTTTGATTATACTACATTAACTGCTAGCTATTACCCACGACTCTGTTCGCATGGAAATTTTGATGTATATGTACGAAAAATTATCAAATAATGACAAATAAAAAAAATTAAACCTAACCTAAAAACGATATTTAAAAGTATAAGCATGTATGACATTAATATGAAAAATATATAACATTAATGCAATTTAATAACAAAAACACACAAATAGCGTAAAAACATTTTATTTACATTGTATACCCAAAATTAAACAAAACGAAAAATCAAGTCCGATCAAATCCATTTTATTTATGGATCGAGATGGAGATAGCTACAACAGTATTATGCACATCCTTTTCAAACTTTTCATTTAAATGAAAACTCAGCTGTCAACAATCACCAGCGAACTTTCAAAGCCAGCTGGCGTAACGCACATTTCTGACTTTCCTAAACAAGTTGGGGTAATGCAAAGTAGATAAGAAATTCTTTATTTCCTTTATTTTGTTTTCTTTTCATTTAAAAGTACTTTAAAATGAATCCGAAAGATCGATTCATTAACAACATTTGATTTTAAATGCATCAAACACTAAGAAAATAAATAGAATCATTTGAAATTCTGCTAAGCTTAACCTCATTTCTGTTGGGTGGAAAATAATCTGGAGCCTTATTTATCTTTGGCCTCAGGTTTTTGGCGCGAAACTTAGTTTTGAGTGAATAAAAAATGAGCCCCTCAATGAACCGGAATAAATAGTAGCCTCTGTTCTCTTCCTGACTCTAATCTGTCTTTGTTTCAACCCATTCCGTTCGGCCGTTCTGGCGTGATTGAGAAACAAACATCCATCCATCCAAGTTTTCACATTTATAATATTTGTATAGATTGAGGGCGAAACTACAGAAATGTTGTTGAACTACCTATGCAGAGTAATAAATGAGAACAATTTCAAATATAAAGTTGTTGCACTAACAGCGTATAACAGTACAAATACACATTTTGGTGGACGAAAACGCAAAAGAGTAAATAATGTCTATGTAAAATTACAAGATTTACTTCAAAAGAAAATACTAGGCACAGGTTGTAATGCACATATTTAGTAAATTGCAATAAACGCAGCGTCATTTGCCGTGCCATTTGATGTAGAAGTAATAATAACGACAATTTATTTGTATTTTAATCGTAAGACGGTTCGTGTGACTGCTTAAAAATATTTGTGAAGCATCAAATGTTGAATTCAAGTAAATGTTAGGACATTCAAAAGTTAGATGTCTTGCTTTAACACCTGCTACAGAGCGTGTTTTACAATTAATTCAGTCTCACCGTTCATATCTTTTAAGTTTAGACAAAAGTCCAAAAATTCTAGAATGTTTTTTTTTTTTTTTTTCAATTATGAATTATCGGAGGTATTAATGCATTTTGTTCATAATCAGCATCTGTTTTCCCTAAAAAGTTTCAAAAGTTTGCCTTATTTTGAACGACGTCGTCCTTTAATATAAATCACGATGTTAAGAAAAATGTATTTTGAGGAATCAAATTCGGGCATAACGAAAATGTTTAACAAAGAAGCATAAAATTTTTATGAAATGTGTTTCCAATATGTCGAAGGAGGATCAGAAACAAATATCAGAATAAATAACAGTTTTAAATGGTATTTTTTGACTTCATCGCTTGCGATGAAGTTAAAAAACAACAATTTTCAAGAACTGCCCAGTTTACTTGTAAACTGGGCAATTGATGAAAATTGTCTTGAGTGTTTATAGAAAGAAATGCCTGACATTAAAATCGATGACAATCATCTGCTTGAAGAAATTAGAAGACTGCACGTATATTTAAACACTGATAAATTACGTATTGAGATTGATAAAAGATGGGTGGAAATTTTTAACCATTTTGAAAATGATCACATTCTTTATGAAAATTTAGTTATTTTTGTTGAATTTGCGTTGTGTTGCCTTGGAACTAATGCAGCAGTTGAAAGAGTTTTTTTCAATTGGTAATGACTTTTGGACAAGTCAGAAATCAAGATTGAGCGTCGATACTTTAGCAGTAACACTTACCGCAAAATTCAACATGAAAAATATTTCTTTCTCCGTTATTTCCAGTATTTTGTTAGAAGTACTGCTAAATTTAGCAGTGGATGTATTGACAAAAAAAATATTCATTCAATGGGAAAATATTGCTTTAATTAAATCATTCAAAAGAGTGTAAACATAATTGTTGTTTTATTGTTTCAATCGATAAAATGTTCCATTTATTTGCGATTTACTTCATTCTTAAACTTTTTGTGGGTAAGGTTTCGGCTTCGGAACCGGAGGATTGCAGTTTCGAGAGCCGATTCCACCGAAAGACCGTCGTGTAAGCGGGTCTGGTGCAAGTTAAATCTGTCGGAGCCAAACGTTCTCCTCCTCCCGCTGGTGTGGATAGGTGGGTGCCAGCTCAGGTGTCGTCCTCGTCATCTAACTATGGTTCAAAATGATGAGGTCCGTCCCAAAATAAACCAAGTGTTGTTTCAATACGGGTCGTTAATGTAACTAAATTAGAACTTTGACTTTTTGTCCTTTTCATTATAATAAAATTGGTCATCTTAATAATTGGATGCCCCTGAGCTAACTTTCGAATTGGATACAATAGACACATTTCTTTAATGTATTATATGCAAAATATATCTGTATATTTTAGAACACGGACTCGAACGCGGGACGAGGATCACAAGGAAGAAGCGCTATTCCTATGTCAGAACGCGGTTTGTTTCATTTCTAAAAGAGGATAGCAATTAAATGGATTCTGAGAAAAGATTATAATTAAGTGAACTGGTTTTTTTTTTTTTTTCAAAAAAATAAATAAATAAAATAAACGTATATTTACTTTAAATAATGATATTATGTCAAAGATATAAGACAAGAAATCTCTCTTTATTTTTGGTAAAAATGAAGTTTTTCAAATTTAAATAAAAATTTATTGATCTGAGGAGAAATATTTGAGTAGAAAAGTTATATCAGAGCTGCCAGGATAGGCTTCCTAATGAATCTTCAGCACTATAAGACAGTGGAATTATATCGGAATGTAGTTTAAAAAATACTATAAGTTTCAAAAAATATCTTTGATTTTTTCAATCAATTGCAGCGGAAGTTTTGCAGCTCCAGATTTTATGTTAAAAAAAAAATTGAATATTTAACACGAATGCTTGAAAGGCGTAGAAAGAAATTCTTGGTAAAATTTTTAGATCTTCGTCAGCGTTATAATAATGTAATTATAAAAATCAATTTTCATCGGGAAAAAAAATACGTACTGTCGAAAAATGCTCATATATATATTTTTCTATCTGAATTCGCGAACCCAGAAAAATTTCAATTGCGTTTTTGAGTTATGTTTAGTTTAGTTACATTAACGTCCCGTTGTAAAGCAACACTAGGGCTATTTAGTGAGGGACTTACTAATTTCGAACCGTGGTCAGATGACGAGGATGGCACCTGAGCTGTCGCCCCCTCTCCAAACTTCCACACCAGCATTGAGCCGTTTGGCCTGACAGATTTAATTGCAAGAGACCACCTTGCACAACGGTTCTTCGGTGGAATTGAGTCTCGAACCTGCAACCCTTCGGCTCCAAAGCCGAGATATTATCACCAGGCCACCGCGGCCCTGCTTTAGAGCTATGACGTTTACTTACATGCGGAAGTACAGACCGACAGGAAGTCACTACCCTGATGGATTTTATTATGAATTTGATACGTACCTACACATTAGATGATAAATCAGTGTACCAAATTTTACTCATTCACCTGCCTTCGCTTCTAATTAATCTGTCAATTGTTACGAATATGTGATGCTGTTTCCAGCATGGTTGGTTCTATGACCGGAAAGAATGGTTTACAGTCATGGTATTGGATACTTCCAGATGCCGATAATCCCAGAGTTTGTTGACAAACTTGGCGACGGATTTTGCAACTTTACATGGATAAACAGAAACATGGATAATGCCGAAAACTTTGAGAATTTTGTCGATTCGTCCACTAGGAATCACCTGATTGGTCAAAAAGATTCTCGACCTGCCTCCCGGCAGCTATAAAAGAACGGAAGTCTCAATCTGAATATAATTATAGTCGTAACCGCCGAAAAATAACGAGTCTTCGAGAGGATATCGAGGAAGCAACGGTGAAGTACCTGCTTTGAGTGGTGCAATTGCTAAACTGAACTGTGGGCATCAGTGAAATAGTGAGTCGGCAGCTAAAGCGAGAAGAGACAGAGGAGTGTTTCAGCCGTCTGGAGAGACAGTAACGCAAAGTTCTGAGGATCCTCTCTACTTCTGAATTCTGTCTAGTCGCTTTGTGTTCTCTGAAATTTGTTATTACTTGTGGGCCGCTGTGTGTTCGTCTTTGCAGTAACTATTTGAGTCTTTGCACTGTCCTGCCTTCGTATAAATAAACGTCGTCATTTGTTTCTTATTGGAGCCCCGGGATTGTGTTTTTTCCCATTATACACCCACTTCTAAACGAATCAGACGGTGAAAACCTATAACGATATATTCAGAATTCTTCCGAATGCATTTCATCCAAAATATAAAAAAATCTACAAATTTGGCACAAAAACCATATACCAAATTTCAGTCACCTAACTCAAAGTTTTGGTTGAGTTACCTGTGTCACAGGCAGACAGACAAACATAATATGTATTTTTTTCAACTTGGAGAGATATAAAACATGTAGATTAATGAAAATCTTGCATTCGAATAATTCGATGTCTCGTGTAAGAGAAAATAAATGGCAAAAGTTACATTGGAAAAAGAAAAAAAAAACTTATATTGTGGGCAATTAATTCTCAAAAACATTTAACAGCTTTAAATTGCAGTCAACTGAAAATGGGGTCAAGAGTAATAATTATTTCAAAATGGTGTTACAAATTCGCAACTAGAATCCTGGCATAGGGGTAGCGCGTCTTCCTCGTTATCTGTGTGTCCATGTTCGAGTCACGGTTCCGGCATGGTTGCTTTTCATCTGTTCTATCTGTGAGCTGTGTGAATACGCCCGTAAAAAGGGGTTGTACAAGCGAATGTTTTACGCGAGTCAATAAATCGGACTCTTGACCCTAGATGGCGCTACTGAAAAACAAGAGACGTTAAACCTTAGGATAAAATTCGCTAACTCAATCAAGCGGGCTTGTCTCCGACAAGTGCCATCCAAAACAACAACACAAGTTTGTTAAAATCGTGGAAAATATTCTGCTACAATCAAATTAATATCAACAGACAGACTTTTGTCGTTTCATAATGGCGTAAAAATAACTTTTATAGAATTTTCCATGGATAATCGGAAATTTGTCAATTTAGCCATTTTCTTTTCCTACAGTCATCAAAAAAACAACTTATTTGGATAGTCAGGATTTCAGTTTGACTCATAAGCGTGTAAGTGTCCTAAAAAAATATGAATACGCAAGAATACAATTATGTAATTGCCAGCATCTGATTTCTCATTTTTATATTCGAACTCTATTGCCGCGGTAGCCTGGTTGGTAGAGCGTCCCTCTCGTCACCGAAAGGTAGCGAGTTCTGTCCTCGTCTCGGCCAAAGATCACCGTGTTGGCTTATGGTAGTTGGGGCATGTTCAATAGATTCATGATCGCAAAGTTCTCTAAGTTCCCATAACAAATGATACCTTTGGGGTACTGAATCAGGGATGAGTCGGTCTCTGATTTTTATCTCAATTCTGACTGGCGGAAGTATGAATGAGTTCGATCACCCCCTTAAAAAGGGTTGTGCTGAGTGTGTTTGAGCAAGGTCGTCCTTTCACCTGAACTGTGCTCGTTTTCAACGAATGGCGCACGCCTCTGCCTTTATTCGAAACAGCCACATTTCATTCGACTTGGTATGACCAAGTGGCATTAGAGCCACCCACAACCATATTAAAATTCTTATTTTGTTTGTTTATTTAATTTATCGCTCTCTTAGTATGAAAAGAAATAATATGTTTTCGCTGTTCGAAATTCCAGAAGAATTCAAACGCATTTGATCAATTATGTAGATTTAAAAATAATACTGAGAACGCTTTTACTCGTGAGTAACAAGTGAAAAAATATGAAAGGACAAAATATGAAAGCAATAAAGAAATTTCCAAATACCTTTTCGGTTGGTTTGGTTTATTGGCGCAAGAGTCATATCTGGCCACACTGCGCCAATCAAATGGTAAAAGTATAAAAAATATTAAAAACAATCACTTATTAAATTATAAACACAAATGTATGAAGAGAAAATTGCTTAAGTATGAAGTAAAAAAGGACTTCTGCAATTGAAAATTTAAAACAATGACTTATACAATTATGTAATGTACATGAACTTAAAATGATTGTCCCACAGAATAAAAAATATCTAAATGTAAGTAAAAAAATCAATAGCTCTTAAGAATTAAAAAATACTTGGGTAGTATTTTTCACCCACAAAGTCTTGTAATGTTAGAGAAGGCGAATTAATAAACTGAACAAGGTAAGCAATTACCGAGATGGATTATTTTGAAAATTTTGTTGAATTGATGCAAGCATTTAGTAAAAAGAAATCCCTTGGAATTTTCAACAGATAAAAACCATTTGAAGAGATGAAGAACACAATTAAAGCAACTCGAATTAATCTATAGAGGATGATACAATAAAATATATTATTTACAATTCTCTACTTTTTTTTTTGAAATTTTTTAACTATTTTCTCTTTTTATTGATAACTAGCTGATACCTGGAGCGTTGCTGCCGCAGAAGAAATAATTTTGGAAATAACGTTTGAAATTTGAAATAACTATCTTGTTTAATTAAGAATGATATTTAATATCTTGTCAGAAATGAAAACGTTCATTAAAGTTGAAGGAGAAGCATAAATAGTATTTATTCTATTTTACAAACAAACATTCATTTTTATCTATTAGAGTTGCGTATTTTTTTATAATTGTAAAATTTGATGCTCTTTCAGAATGATAATGAAAGAAACCATTTATGGTATCTCGAGATCCGTTTCATATTCGTTCAGAATGCTCAAGTTTAACGTTAAAAAATGTGTTTACAATATTTTCTTTTAAAGCTGATTAAACAAAGAAAGTATTTTCATACCATAAAATCTTTAATATAGTTGAATAGGTAATTTTTTGAAAACTAAGATGGCTCAAAATTATTTGTACTACGATATTTTCGGAAGTTACAGCGAAAAACGATAAAATTTTATTAAATGTTTGATTAAAATTTCAAACCTATTGGATAGGTTCCCCTAAAGGTTTCTCGCACTTTCTAATAAAACTATTACCTTAGAAAAAGATTTGCATTGTATTTACAAAATATCATCAGCTAATTTGAATGTAGCCTCTTTACTGAATGTGTTGCGTCTCCTTGCCGAGTTATTGGGTGGTCAATCCCTGATTAATAGATGTGGTAATTAGACATAAAAATATTTTTTATGTATTAGATGATTGTATTATGCAAACAAACATTACAGACAAACATTCATTTTTATTTATATAGATTATGTCCATCTGCAATCCAGAACAACTTTATATTAAAGTAAGTTATCTTTTCTCAGAACCCTCCTTCCCCACCCAAAGTTGTCATTTGAAACATGATTGTCGTATTTAGCGTTGAAAATGCGATTATTTTGCTTTGCTGTTCCCACCTTCTGCGGTGAGCGAAAAACCCTCTAATTGTGAAAAGAGAAGGTCGTGAAAGCCATAATTGGCCATTTAAATTCTCCCCGATGAATGAAAGCGAGTCGGCGAATCCGAGATTGGTTAATTGGGTTCTTTATTCAGACAAACAAGTCCGCACCTCGCTTCAACGGGACATACATTCGTGAAAAGAAAGAGATTAGGTCAAACGTTCACTAAACGCTCACCAAATACGCGGCCAAGGTGTTTTTTTAACCCTCCATCTCACTGGTACACACACCTGTAAATTTGAACCAGTAGCTATGACAGTTGTTTTCTCAGGTTTAGACATTTTTTTTCTTTCGATTTCTACCATTAGTTCTCACTCTCCCTATATCCGCCAGAGAAACTGACTTATTTGAAAGGTCAATAAAAACAAAAGTACCTCAGTTATTGTTTTAATTCCATTTTTATTTGAGAATACAATATCACAATTATTTTTTAATACAGTTCTGAAAGTGACATCGGTTAACCGGTGACCCCCATTGCGCATACACTGATTAAGTCGATTTTTGAAATTCGTGTCCCGTCTTAGCAGCAAATTAATCGGTATGTTGGCAATGGCGTCGCGAATGTTGTTCTTGAGGTGAGCTGTAGTCTGTGGTCGATCGACATAAACCAGGGATTTCAAAGTGAGCCTCGTCACTGAAAAAAACGACCGCGTCTTCAGGCAGGTTGCCAAGCAGCATTTCACATGTATTTTGATGGACAAAAAAATCGCTTTCAGTAAACTTTTGCACAACAGCCGATTTATAGGGATGAAATGGAATGTCTTGATGGAGAGTTTGTCGAATAGTGGCGTCAGAAATTCTCAGAGCAGCTGCGTGTTTTCGAACCGAAAGCTGGGATAACGCAGAGCTGACTGCCTCACTCTTTCGACATTTTCCGGAGTTCTGGTGGACCGTTGATGTCCATTTCTGAGTTCAACGACGCTTCCGAAATGAATTAACCCAAGACAGAATCGAATGATGTCCAAAAATGGGTTTGTGAGGAGGACTTTCAAAGCGAGACTTTCAAAGGCACGTTGCATAGCAACAAGTGAGCGACCGTTAGAAAAGCTCTCGACGGCGAAGGCCCGCTTATCTCTAGAGTAGAGCATGATGGCAATTGACTAGAGGGAGAAACAAACTTCCCCCTTCAGTAGCACCACCTATTACCTTTCTACCCACCAAAGTCACCTCTAAGGTTTTTTTTTAAAAATACATAAGTTTCTCTGGCGCATTCCATAGTAGCTACGACAGCTGTTCACTCACGTTACTGTTTAAAACTATATTTTTTAGATTTATTGTCAATTATAATACAAATAGTATAAATACAAAAAAATTATTCGGTAATATAATATGTTTTGAGAAATAGGAGAATTTGTAGAAAATTTTAATTAAATTGAACCAAAACGATTTACAACATGCATGAAATTGTAATGCAGTAATCCTACTTTTCTTTGTGCATAAGTTATAGAATATAATGATGACTGAAACGAACCAAAATCTGAGAAATATTTTCAGATTCAAAGATATTATTTGATCTATATATATATATATATATATATATATAGTATGTATTTTTTCCTTAAATTCACAACAATTTTTTTCAAACACCTATAAATGTAAACGTATTTCACCAACAATAAAACTTTTGGTTCATTTCATGGCCCATATTATTTAAAACTCATGTTGAAAACTTTAAATAAATACCTCTATTAAAGTTTTCAGCGAGATTTCATTTGAAATATCGTGTTAACGGTGAAGAATTTTTATGAAAATGAAAGTTTTGAGAAAATTGAAGTGAAAAACAAATTTTAGCTGAAAAATCTGAGACCCAAGAAGTCCGACCTTCCTTTTCCTAGAAAAGATTAACTGTTTTGAAAACAGGAAAGTCTGAACTACAAGAATAACCAGGATTTTTAACGAAGTCAGATATCTTCATAAAACACTTTTCAGTTATCCCCTCGAATTCAAATACATTTTTTAAAACTTGTAGTGGATGACACTTAATGTTAATACAGTTTTAATTTTTCAAATATTAATTTATTAATTAAAATTTTCCAGTAATTTATATTTGTCCGCCAAAGTCACCAAAACCGTCGCCGAGAACTGAGATTACTGATGCGAAACACGATTATAAAGAATATAAGATATATATAAATAATACAAGAAAATATGTAGAAATTGAATTAAAAAATTATATTACTTGTTTCAAAATAATTTTAAAACAATTATCTCTCTGAAAAGCACTGACTATGAAAAATAAAATGTATACATTTATGAAATGAGACTCCTTCGAAATGAATTGCTTTGACGTGTATGGAATCAATTCATATTGAGTTAATATTTAAAAGTCGATCGAAAATAAATAAGCTAAAGTATAAGAATTTATTTAGAAAAATCTTACGAGATTCATTTACTTTGTTATCGTAACGTACTTACAACTAGTCGTTCGTTTGGCTTGGAAGTCATGTTCCTTATGCAGGCGCAATGATCTTTTAAATCACTTGGATATTTTTTGTGTGCAGAGTCACAATTGTTAATTCTTATTATTAAATACCAAAAGCATATTTGTTTTTCAATTGATTTTATTTTCACAACGTTGCCAATACACATCCTATATGTCTTCGAATTGTCCCAATCGCAAAGGTTTTATTTTTATTAAATATTTTGTGCTGAAGAAAAGAATTTGTTGAACTGATTTTAGACGCTCACCCGCAATTTTAAAAAGAAATTAGCCCGCATCTTAAATCTATTTTATAACAAGCTACTAGCTTTTTATACAAATTGAAATAAACATCTAAAAAGTGCAGAGAAAAAACAACTTGTAGTTTGTTTACAGAATATTCCTATCTATGTTTGTTTATAGAAAACAATATTCCTATCTACCAACAGCAGATAGGAATATTGTTTGTGTCCATCAAACGGAAACAGAAGGGGGATTTTTGCGAAAGGAAATTAAAGCCAGAATTTCGTTAACCCTTTCAAAAGTTTATAAGGATTAAAAAAAGAAAGCAGATTAAACAGAAGGAAGGGGAGAAAAACTTTGAGAAATGTTTTCAGGTAGAAATGTAAATTTTCTTTAATAAAGTGTTAAATAAGATAGAGAAACATTTTAATTTCAAATAAGATCCTATTTAAAAATTTTCCCCTGCTAGATTTTAAGGAATTCAAAAAAAAATTTCATGACATCTAAAGTTCATAATTTTTAAAAAATATTAGCATGATTATGGTAAAAATAATGCATTTTTGAAGAAAATAATATTTAAAAAATATATCTATATGAATAAAAATGAATGTTTGCCTGTATGTCTCTTAAGCGCTGCCAATCATCCGATTGGATGAAACTTCGATTACTTACTAGTAGCACTTATTTATTTCTGCTGAAGAGGGAAAAACAAAAAAATATTGCCAACCTTAAAGTCTTGAGTCATGAAGTTAAAAAAATGGAATCGATATCATTTACGCTTCTCCTTTATGTATAATTCCATTTTAATGAATGTATTCATTTCCGATACGAAAATTAATGCTATTCTTTCTATCATCCCTAATTAAACAAGACATTTATTTCAAATTTCAAATGATATTTGGAAAATTATTATTATTATTATTTTTATTTTTTTTGCGACAGCAACGCGTCGGGTACCTGCTAGTCATAACATAAAAATTTTGTTACCTGAACATTTTTTTAAAAAATTGCAATTTTAATGTTTCTAATTTAATCTTCATGCAAGTGTTTTATAAACAGTAACCAATTTCCCCAAATATATTTTTTATAAATTTTGATTTCAGAAAGTAGATTATGCCGCTGCTTTGAAATCTGAAACCGTTTTCATTATTTGGTCAAATATTTATTCATTGTTATTTTCCATTATTGAAGCTTCAGAGGAGAAGAAGCTCTTTTAATTGTCTTCGTAATTTACAAAACGAGTTTTAAAAATTTGAGGGTGCTCTGTAGCGAAAGTTCGAAGATGGGTGAACTGAACATTTAAATTTTTAACAGAGCTGTGACATAAAAAGATTGGCAAGAGAATAAAAAAGTAAAGAAAATTTCATATGTTCAATAAACAAGCATATGGGTTATCGTTATTTCTGATGTCAGGTGGTATAGTTCTCATACCACCTCTGTGAATCCAAAGGTCTCTAAAAAGTCCATAAACTATAGCTTACAGTCTCAATAGTAGTGAATTGTATTCAAAAATGTGATTGGGGGAGACCTTGCACCGAGGACAATCAGCTAAGATCCTCCGTCCGTGTTGGAAGGAGAGGAATTTGCTGCGTCCACTCAAAAAACAAGAGAGCCGTTTGCTGTTCCCGAGAGACATCCAGGCGGTAACACCAAACGTGACTCTTGCTAAAATACCAAGGGTGGGCAGGTGGAACTAGTATATGCAGAATAATTTAATTTACACGGTTTTAATATCTGACCGTTTGGTGGAATCATGGGCAGGAAGTGATATCTAAAGAATTTAACTAAAATTAACATAATAATTCTCTTTCATGGTTATGAATAAAATAATATTTATTACTACACTCAAACAAAGGATTTGAGTGTATGTGTGTGTGTGCGTGCGAGTGAATGTGTACGTGTGTGTGTGTACTTGTGTGTGTGCGTGTGTGTGTGTGTGTGCGTGCGTGTGTGTAAAAAAGCAATTCAACAATACTGCAGTCCTGAAATTAACAATTTATTAATCTTAATTATATGTATTGGCTTCAACCTGCCTCAGATATGAATTGTTCGAAAGCTTTGCCCATGGTAGATATGAGTTATTTCTCAATTGTATCCTGAATTTTCCATTTCTGCTGATAATCCGACAATTAGTGTATTTGCAGTGCAGATGTATTTAGCTTATTTGGAAGTTACCGAACTTCCACATAAGCTAAATATATTCTTCACTTCGCTTGAAGTGAATATATTTAGCGTAGGGCAAAAGGGACTGCCAATGACAAATGCCTGCTTGTGAAACGCGTTTGATCAGTTCATAATCAAGTAATAGCTCTTAATTTTCCATAAGTTTTTGGAACCCTTTTAAGTATTGGGCTGCAAATCCTCTGTGATCAATACTTTACAACTGCTACCATTTTAAGGTTTAGACTAAAAACCCTCTATGATTGACACTTTTCAATTGTTACCATTTTAAGGACTTGGCTGAAAACCTGCTGTGATTGATACTTTTTAACTGTTACCTCTTATACATTTTATTCACAAGAAGTTATACATTTAAAAAGGAGAGGGGAGATTGAAAATATAAGAAGAATCATATAAAATACTAAAGTAAAGGGTCAATTTCCTCCTCTCTGAAAACTGTTCATGTTTAACACATTTGAAAGAAATTATTTTCAGTCTCTTTGTTTTTTTTCAACAATAACCTGTAATCAGATGAGTAACTTGTCTGCTTTTTTATAAGTTTTCCTGTTTTTCTTTATTTCATTATATGATTATGGACATTAAATAGAAAAAAAAAGAAAATCTTCCTTAATATTAGGTTAATGCATAATTATCTGGAATTTCTTACACGTGCCACATTTTTTTTAAAAATATTTTATAAATTTATGAATGAAAATATTCTCTTACTTTTAGCTTATAAAAATGTTTGTCAATACTGTCTTACCGTCAGGAAAAAAACCCTAGTAACCCTAAAAGTAGGTGTCAGCCAACTTGAAAACAGAATGTTCTATTACATTTTGGGGATGAAAGAAAAGACAGTATTTCTTTTGGCGCCAAAAGAATCGTTTAGAAGTATCATCATAATTAGAAGAATTGCCGGTTAGAAGTCTCACTTTGCTTTGTACTTCGGTCCATGCTTGCAATAATGATTTCAAAAAAATACAAATGATTGCTATTTAATTAAAAAAAAATATTATAAATATCTGACAGTTTTAATTTTTTGATCAACTAAATTATATCAGGATTTTTGAGTAAAATTATTTCACTTATATATTCAGTTAGTAATAGATGCCAGCTAAATAATTTTGAGTAATGTTTTAATTTATTAAAATTCTTTGAGAATATTAATTCCTCAATCATTTGTGGACTTTACATTATATGTAGTATATCTGTGAGAAGGGCTATGGAGGAATGAGTAACGAATTTTGAGATGCATGAGCTATTACAAAGATTCCGATAAATACTTCGTTAGTTCTTAAAATAATACGAAAGGAATAAATATCTTTAACTTTGCCTATTTATTAATTTGTTTATATTTAAATTTTTTCCTGAATTTCGTGTTTTTACTTTTTATTTATACCAAACAGTAACAGATTTATTATGAATGAAACAGTTCCAAATTAACTAAAAGAAAATTCTGATTTTAAGTTTATCATTTGAAACTATCGTTTTCACCTTATTCAAAACTCATAAATTCTAGAGTAATTTCATTAAAGTGTCCAGCTTGTTAAATTTCTCGTCTGATTTGAGTGTTATGGAAGACAAATGTCGGTCTCAAATTCTTAATAGATCAATCGACAAACACGACTCGACCAGAGATTAAAGCATGGAGACTCGCATCACTAGTAACTCCCAGAATCTGTACAGATAGCTGAGTTTTGATTCTATCTTAAAATTTAATTAACGGTTTTATGTTCATTATTCAGAGCATTATTTAATACCAAGCTCAAAAGATATCTTATAGACCTCTACTAAGACATCTTCTCTTCCGAAACGTGCTTTTAGATATTCGATAGCTTGAACATAGCTTTCAGCCGTGGGAGGAAAAGACTCCACTACCTCTCTAGCTCTTGAACCTTTATCCATTTAAGGGTTGAGCGCATCAAGTACTGATATTTATCTTCATTTGAAATATCAGGATCTGAATCTATTTTTAAAATAATCCCCAGAAAAATAACCAATCTTTTAGAGTCCCATAAAATTATTGTAATTCAATCTTAGGCAATTTAAAATTCATTTTTTTTATTAAATGAATGTGCATCATTTTCGCTATCAGATTTATTTATGCAGCGTTCTAGTTTCGTTTTAACATATATGCATTTATCTTCATAAGACTCGGCACTTTTGATTTCATTACGTATGCTTTCCTCGGTACATATAACATCCTTCTTGATTAAATCAAGTATATCGTTATCTAAGTTTTGAATTTTCAAATATTTATCTGTTAATTGACTCAGTTTACTAACATACAAATCAGAATCATATACTTTCGTTTTCAAAAATAATTCTAACTTTTCAGTAAATTTAGTAAAATAGCCACGATAAGAGCCTCTCATTTTAATTAATGTTTCCCTAATGTTAGTACGCTAATTTAAATGTTAATAAAAGTGTAAATAGATATGTACAACATACACTTTTATTTTCAATAAATAAATGCAATATTCAATTCAACTTTATCAACAGCATTTTCTTAAATAATATCTGATTTTAAACGATCTCTTTTATTTTATTAATGTTCGCTAACTGTTTAAATCCAAAGTAGATATAGATTCGCATTAAATATTCAAAATATTCCAATCACTTCCCTTTAATATACTTAAAATATTTATTTAATGAGCCAGTTAAATATTAAAGCAGTAAGAGTTCTAACTAAATCCTTTTTCATTTATCAAAACATATATTATGACTCAACTCCAGCGTCCCTGTTCGGGCGCCAAATCATGTGGCAGTCGAAAGTACACGAGCAATGAAAATAAACATGCATGACTCACCTCGCCTGCGATCGGTCTTTTCGCGCCGAAATGAAGTCATATCGAACGTATAAAGTTGACATTAATGCGAGTTCTATTAAAATGGATCATTCAATCATCAACAGTGAAGAGAGCTAATCTGAAAAATGCTAAGCCATTTATTTAGTTGAAATTATTTACCGAATGATATTCAGGAATTTTAGCACGCGATGGAGCTGTGACATTACTCGACGTTAAGTTCGCCGAAAAGAGTTCCAATTTCGTTTCCAGGAATCGCAGGAGTTTAGTTGTCTCAGTAGCAGTGGAAGTGCTTTCCGTGACAAAATATCAAATTATTTTATTATTTTCCAATGGTTTTTATCTATTTGGTGGCAGTTTCAGGTATTAAAAAATCAATACCAAAGCAGTTGAAGAAATATCGTTGTATTCTTTTTTATGCAAGACATTATTTTAAAGCTTAAATAACAAGGAATTTCTAATATCTACGATTTAACTTTATTTGTCATATAAATACATCTTTGTAAACACTAGTGAAAAGAATTTCCCGCTTAATTAAAGTTGTGGACTGCTTTAATGCCTACTTCCCACCTTATTTTGACTTGTATATTAAAGGTAACCATGGTCAGGGTTCTTCTTGTGACGGTAGGACAGCTCATATTCGTCACATTAAGTTGTATCACTCTGATACAGGATGAAAATTATCTCAGCCATTTCGCGATCTTAATTGGGGAGGTGAAAATTTTGGACGTAACTGGGGAGGTGCAGTCTACGAGACCGTATTTCATTTACACTCGAATAAAATTTTCTAATGAAAGTATGAGATTGAAAATCAGCCAATATATTCTGCGAGCATTTTTCTTACTATTATAAATATGTTTTAGAAATTTTCCAAAATATTTTATAGCTGGAAAAAAAAATGCGTTGGAACATACATTTTCTTCTCAAACTGCATGTTGTAATAAATGATATTCTTGAAAAAGCATATTACTTTATACTTTTTAAATCGTATTTATTTCTCCGTTATATAAAGTTATATAGAAAAAATATAACGTAAAATTCAACAATTATATGAAAAATTTAAAAAAATGGACAGTGAGTAAAATATGCCCTTTTTTCATTGACTTGTAGGAGTTTTACAGTTCGATTTTTTAGGGCATTTTAAACATACAGATTAAGAACTAATAAAAAAATAAACTTATAAACTCTGTATATATGTCTCTTAGTATATTAATATATCTTATTGATTTTTCAAATTACATTATCACTAGAAAAATTAATGATGTTTCAACATAGATATTAGAATCAGTTGAATGCGAACTTTCATCGAAAAACTCTTCTGTACGATTATCCGTGTCACTAAAATCACTTTCTGTTTCTTTTAAAAGTGTCTGTTTCATAATAGGTTCAGTAAATTGGATGAAATTTCGGGGCTCAAGATTTCTCGCCATCTGGTAAACCTTGTTTATCGCTGAAACATTAACGGGAAGGAGAGGTCTCAGAGACCGTGCTAAAAGAAGTACCTGAATTATTTAAAAAAACCAACTGCTGAAACCGATTGAAAAAGTGCACATGCATTAAAGGTCACAAAACAGGTAGCTACATGGTCAATCCATTCAAATGAGAAAAAAAAATAGAATAGGGGTGAGTTCATCGTTGGCCTATCGTTAAGTCCCTGGTAAATGGTCTCACAGACCACACTCCCCAGTTAAGGGTTTTGGACTGAGAGCTGCTTCATATTCTCCCCCAGTAGCGCCTATCGACTACCATCTCATCAATCGGTTGTTAAAATACTGGCAGGAAGACAAAGTTTATGGTTTTGATAACTTAGTGGCTGATGTCAAAGCAATGAATGCCTCCAAGAACGGTCATCTCTTTGTCCGTGGAATCGACCGTCTTCCAAAAAAACGGGCAGCATATACTGAAGTAGATGGTGACGATACTAACCGGATTAATCAATTAAAAATGTTACTTTTCAATTTTTATTTTTCCTTTTTTCTTAATAAATGGTGTTTAGGAAAGCGAGATAAAAATCATTTAAAAACGTCTGATAACTATGCAACAACATAATATAATTTTGTGAGACGTTTCAATGAATCGAGAAAGAGTTGCACTCTTTTAAATTGCAGTAATTTAATTAAAAAATAGAAATGATAATATGATAATGAAATGATAATAATTAAAAAATAGTTTAACCCCCCGGAGGGCACATTGAAATGAGGATGAGATGCTTCCGGTATGATGGTTGGATCTCGCCACCCCAGTGGGCACAATAATTGGTGGGGGCATTGGCCCTCCCATCGATGACGGGACGTACTCCCTAAGGGGAGAGTTGTACATTGGCCGGTGATGGCACTAGGACTCATCCACAGTTCCCCTCCAGTGCTGCTGTAGCGGCGGTCCGGCCATTCAGTCTTGCGATGTTTAATCCGTGTTTCTTAGGGCGGGCCGGAGGCCAGTTGTATGACTTATCATATCAGTATCCATCTGTCCTAGTATCCTGGTGAAATCGCATTCTTTTTATAATCATTTTTAGTATAGCCAAAATTGTCAGGAAAATATGGCTATGAGCCTTTTTGCTCATGCTTCACTTTAAATGTTTGAAGCTATTGATCTTGTTGACAAAAAATAATAATTTTCAACCTCGTGATTGCCAGGAAAATTCTTAGTGTATGTACAAAAAAAAAATCCATTTTTAAGGAAATTTTTTTTGTTGATTCCAGACTTTTTTTTGTTATGAGTATGCTAATCAAGAGCTGTTATGAGTATGCTAAACAAGACGAATCTATTTCTTCCGAATATGGGGTTATGAATGACATTACTTTCTCCAGTAACGGTTTGCTGTCTGGTCGTCCATTCTCCTTTGTTCCGATAGTATTGTTTAGCTTTGTAATTTCATTAGCATAGAAAGCGGGGTATCTTGTTGGGCACTTTAAGCTGATCAAGGACATAACTAATCATTTTTAAGTTTGCTCTAATTACCCATTGATGTTGACAAAAGTTATGGTGCCACATTGTTTTGTTTTTATTCATCAAGCAACATTACTGATATCCTGCTTTACTTTTCCTACGATTATTCTGCTCAAGCAACAACTTGATCTTTTAAGTTTTTAATTTTTTTAAAAATAATTTAGCTACACTAAATTTTTAAGAAAAGTAGAGCTGCAGTAGAAAATCCGCATTCATATTTGAAATCAACGCATCAGTCATGCATTCAATTTTAGACATGAAAGAATAAAAAAAAGGAAAAAAGGAAAGAGGTAAGAAAAAGAAAAAGAAAAAAGAAAAGAAAAGAAAAAGAAGAAAAGAAAAGAAAAGAAAAAGAAGAAAAGAAAAGAAAAGAAAAAGAAGAAAAGAAAAGAAAAGGGAGAAAAGAAAAGAAAAGAAAAAGAAGAAAAGAAAAGAAAAAGAAGAAAAGA
>JAPMOQ010037680.1:2264231-2278605 GCA_026543055.1 Argiope trifasciata | reverse complement strand
ATATAGTACAATGAACAAATAATCGTAAAGCTTCTATAATAATACGAATTACGTGGCTATCGGAGTTTGAAGTTTAAATGTATGTGGCTGATAAGTTATAAAGTGAGCAAGGTATTTAAATATTTCATTGAAAGTTTTAGAATGCATTACTCAAGGCGAGCCAGCTGGTTGCCAAAGGTGGCTAGTATATAATAATCATCTTTGTGCGATATATAAGTCGTAGCGGAAAAATGTCGAAATTTCGCTTGGTTTTTAATGAATTCAAATTCTAATTAGAAATTCTGAAAAACAGCTCTGAGGTGCACATTCCCGACCTCCAAGGTATACATGTAATAAATTTGGTAGTTGCTGGCCCAACGTCCTGACCTATAGAGCGCCAACACACACACACATTGAGCTTTATTATAAGTATATAATAAGTATAAATTAACTGACTTGCGCTAAAAATTTACAAACCTTTTATTCATCACACCTTCAAAAGTATAGCTGAAATTTACAAACGAAGGAAAAAAGTTAGATTACTGGTGAAATACTTTTTCATTTAGGGGTGTTTTTTGTAAAATTAAGTAGTGAAATTATGAAAAAAAGCATAATTATGTATATTTTTACCCATAACATCTTTGCATCTCAAAATATTTCTTAGGTTTTGGTTCATTTCATTTATTTTTATATTCTATAACTTGTGTACAAAGAAAAAAAGGATTTCTGCGTTACCATTTTGTATAAAATGTTAACCTTTTTGATTCAATTTCTTGAAAATGCACTATTAATTTTCTTATTTCTCAAAATACATTCTATTTTCAAATCAAATTTTTGTATTTATAGTACTTCATATTATAATTGACAATACATAAAAATACCATAGTTTAAAAAAAAATCTATCTTTTCAAAAATTTTGCTTCGAACGTAGTCGGATACCTTAAGAAAAAAATACTTTAGGTTCCTTTGGTAATTCATCTCCCTTCTCTTTACCCTTAGAAGTAAGCTTTGCAATTCGTTATTTTTGGATGGGAAGAAATTCCCTACATATGAATTTATTATTTAAAACGTATTCAAAGGAGTTAAAATAATAATTCTGTTTTACAAAACAAAAACAACGTGTACCAAAATATAATATACAACCCCATATCTAAAAATTTGGAATAATTTGAAAAACATTTTGTTTGGTTACACTTCCATTATTGTAAAAAGCTCGATTTTGGCGCAAATCATGCTTACAAAATGCAATTTTGTTATGTAAAACTGAATAATAATTCAATTTTATCTAACAAAAACAACATATAACAAAACATGATAACAAAAACAACCCCATATCCAAAAATTTGAAATAATTGAAAAACTTTTGGCTTGGTTACACTTTTATTATTTTAAAACCTCTGACTTTGGCGCAAATCGTACTTTCTAGCATTCGTTCGAGTGAACCTTTTACGAACAGTTAAAGAATTAGGATTGTTCGAAACTGCAACTCTGTTTTGATGTCCTGCATGAGTGGTGCCACGATTAATCTTCTCCAAACTTCCGCTTTCCTTTCGCCGTATCTGTCCGATCTTTCGCCGAATTATCGCTTCACCGAAAAATTTCTCCCCAAACAATTTGTAAAACGTCCCCATCCGACGAGAGCGAAAGGGGTTTCCGCGCATTTTTTCCTCCTTGACCCTTTCATCTCAATCTCCGAGAGCCCATTGTATGGGCTCTCTCATAATGGGTCCCTCTCTCCGGATAACTGACCTCCTTTAAACACAGATCAGATGGAGAGACAATTTGTAAACTCGGGTATTCACTTTCACCTTATCTCGCTCTGGCCACGCCAAGCCATTGTTGAACACACATTTCTTTTATTCCCCCCTCATTTTTTTCTTTTCTTCATTTATTTCATTTCATGTCCACATAACACTTATCCATTCTTTCGCAAAGCGGGCCCCCGTTACATCACTATAAAAGCTGAGCACTGGCCCGAAGCAACTTACATTGCAACGGGTGCTCACTCCCAAGACACAGCCAAGATGAATGCGGTGAGTTGCTTTCAGTTTCAGTTTCAGGGTGCTTTCGTTCAAAATAGCGCAGGGCATAACAGTTATTCTGCATTGTAGAAAAAAGACCGCTGGTCAGCTGGACTTAAATCGATGAAATAATAATCTTGTTTCCTATCATTCTTCATCCTAGTGAAAATTTGTTTTCAGAAGTGAATAAGAAATATTCGAAAAGGTTTATTCGATTATTCCGACAAGATGAAAGCTACGAGTTTCTTTCAGTTTCAGGGTGCAGAAAAGTGAGATCTTCTCGCTTTCATTTGAAATAGCGGAAAGCATAAGTTATTCTTCATTGTAGAAAACAGGACGTTGGTCAGGTGGGCTCGTTTCCTATTATTCTTCGTCTAAGAGAAAATTTGTTTTTAGAAGTGGATAAGAAATAATCGAAAAGGCTTATTTGCCTATTTCTCTCTCTCTTTTTTTCAATTTACTCTGAGTTTTCATATAACTACATTGAATGTTTTAGAGGAAAAAATTTCGCCTTATTAAAGTCTAAATTATAAAAAAAAAAAGATTAAAGTATCTTTATCTTTGGTTTTTTCGATTTTAGGCACAACAGTTGTAAAGAATTGCCGAGAACTGCTGGGATGCCGAAACGGAAACTTAAGAGAATTTCATGAAAAATCATTCAGGAATTCAAAAACCTAAAACCTAACTGTAATTCAAAATATTTGTCTTTGTTAACTGAGGCGATAAACAAAAGTTCTACTTCAGCTGTATTGCTGTACAAGGAAAAAACAACGACTTTTAGAGTAAAACAAAAATTTAATATAAAATTGTCGTTAAGATAACCAACAAAATGTGTAAATTTTCATCTTGATGGAAACATTGCTAAGATAATATATATTGGAGCTTAAAAATGGCTTGTTGTAGCGTGCTGCGATTTTTTCCATTTGAAAAATATATTAGATTAATTTAAAATTGCTCATTTAACAAATTCACTGAAACTACACTCGCCTGATATCAGGAGCATCTATCTAATGAGATGCCCCCTTCTTCGCTATCTTTGAACTGTATTGGAGGGTGTCATCTAATAACGTAGATGGTTGGGTCCTAGAAAAGAATGCAATCAACGTGTGAAGTTTCGTTAAATAAGGTTAAATTGCACTCATCTATCTGTAAGGATACAAAGTTTCATGCTTCTGTCTGCGGAGCTGACTTAACACTTGGAATGCCACTGCAATTTTCAGAAATCTGGCCTAAAACGACACTCGCTCATTTGAACTAATTATATTTTTATTCGTTTTTTAATGACTTCACTGTTCATGCAAGCCAGCATTGATTTTTTGTTCCTTTCCCAGAAGCCATCTATCGATATGAGCACTGATATACGAAGAGTTTATTCGTAGCTGCACGAAAATGGCAAGCAAACATAGTACGAGATCACTCGTCGTTGGCATCCTAGAAAAGAACGCAACTTCGAGTTATCTAGTAGTTGGCAATCAACGTCTTAAATATTAAGAAGCAAATTTATTGATATAGAACGGTTTTCTATATTCCTGATCAGTGTTAAAAACTTGTGAAAAGCATTTGTTTTAAAAATGATGTTTTCGTTTTTCATACAGTCTAAGTTTATGTCAAATTTCGGTCAGATTAAATATGGAAATGACATTTTTTTTCTTTTTCCTTCAGCTTATTCTTGCAAGCTTTCTCCTCTCTGCGGCCATTGGTCAAGCCTACCCCCTTCTCGGTCATTACGGGGCTTCCTCCCACGGATACGGGTCCCACGGTCACCTTCTCTCCGGACACGATGACCACGGAAGCAGCGCTTACGGCAGCCACGGCCACCATGGGGACGCGGGATATGCTGCCCATAGCAACCACGCACTCTCCTCTCACGGAGCTCATTCTGCTCACGGTGCCCATGATGACCACTACAGCAAGTACAAAAATGTCGGTGCCTACAGCCACGACAAAGGAGAGGGATACGAGAAGGCATATCATTACGATAAAGTGAGTGGCTCTTTATGAAATCAGTGAATGCTAAATATTCTCCATAGTTAGTTTAGTTTAGTTATATTAACGTCCCGTTGTAAGGGTTATACATTAGGGCTATTTTGGGACGAACCTCGTCATTTTTAACCAAGATCAGATGACGAGGACGGCACCTAAACAGGCACCCCCTTCTCCACACCACACCACACCAGTGGGACGACGTTTGGCCTGACAGATTTAACGTGCAAGAGACCCCCTCAGACGACGATTCTTCGGTGAAATCGAGTATCGAGCCTGAAACCCTCCGGTTCCGAAGCTAAGACCTGACCACCAGGCCACCATGGCCCAGCTAAATATTCCCCATAATAACAAATCCTTCATGACACTGTTTCTTTGCTGTCAAACAGTGTCTTGACTGAGGAAAGTCTTGACTAAGTAAAACTGTGACATTGACTGTGTCTTGACTAAGTGAAGCGCACATAGTCTTTCTTGACTTTTACTATAGAAATTTGTGATACTATTAGAATCTCATTTCAAAGATTAAAGAGCCCGACTACATCAAAAATACTGTTTTTCAACCACATTGGAGATTTTTTTTAATTGTTATATTTCCCGTAGTTCAGACTTTCCTCTTTCCAAAACAGTTTATCTTTTCTAGGAAAAGGAAGGCCAATCATCCAATATTTTTTCAGCTAAAATTTGTCTTTCACTACATTTATTTTTAATGTTCACAAAAAATCTCCACCCTTAACATGATATCTCAAAAACTATTAGAGGTATTTACATAGTAATTTCAGAGTATGTTTTAAATATAAGGACAGTGAAATGAGCCAAAAGTTTTATTGTATGTGAAATACTTTTTCCTTGATAGGTATTTTTAGGAGAACTAAGTTGTGAATTTATAGAAAAAATACATATCTATATACATATTTTTTACCCATAACCTCTTTGCATCTCAACAATTTTCTTAGATTTTGGCTCATTTCATTCGTCATTATATTGTGTGCAAAGAAAAGTAGGATTGCTGCATTACAGGTTTGGTTAAACTTCATTGAAATTTACTATGTATTTTCCTATTTCTCAAAATATATTATTTTATAAAATAATTGTGTTGCTTTGATATTATTTTGCGTTATAATTGCCAATACATCGAAAAACCATAGCTTCAAATAATTTTTAAACAGTCCAGTTTTTCAAAATGTTTCCTTCTGACGTAGTCGGATGCCTTAATTAATGTATATGTCATGGGTGACTAACCTCCGTGTATCGACGAGCCCTTTTTTAAAAATAGATATGCCTAATGAGGTATAGACGTGCCGCCAAATAGTTTGGTCTGTGATTATTAGGAAGAACTATATTTTTCAGTCTATATTAATAAGTGTTTTATTCATTCGTGTCATTCAAATGAAAGTAACACTTCTGTGACTTCTGTTAGGGCAGATTAGATAGCAAATAACTTATTTTAGGATTATAAGATGTTACTTTTCTCTGAATGCATGCTGAATGGGAGTCATCTGTCAAACGGTTTCTAAGCGAGTGTTTCGTGCTATTCATATCTGAAAATAATGACTCTCAAGCGTAATAAAAATATCTGCTAAATATAACGAGATTACCTCTTCAAACAGTCTATGCCTGGAATCGAATTCCGTGTTTTTAAAATTTCGTTACTGGCATTTTTACTTGTGTTGCTAGTTGAACTTTCTGTTTTAATACATTCCAACTTTTTCCTTGTTTCAATACATTTTTGAAACCATATTAAACTAGACTGGAAATCAATCAGCTTCATTCCGAATTATTCAATTTCCAACCAAACGAATTTGGACAAATCCAATTTATCGAATGAAGTCACATGCAAACAGTTTTGCAAACTGTAAAATGCAAATCGTTTTGACCGTCGGTGTGCCTAAAATATAGTGTCGCTTGGCACTGGTTCGCCATCCATGGTATTTATATTACTAGATAAGCTACAAATGTTTTTGCAACACATTTTTACCAGAAGTTATTTCACATCACAAAATGTTGCCATTCCGAAGGAATTAGAGAAAAATAAAAGTTTAAAAGTTAAATAAATGATGCGAGGGTGTAATATTTTAGGATTTCGGCACTCTTTAATCTAATCCTTTTTGAGAATGCATTGTTTGTTCCCCATCACTTTATGCACAACTTCCATTAATGTTTCCCATATATCTTTGGACATTTTATTGTCATAAAGGGTATCCGATGAACATGAACTGATTTTAAAAAATTAATTAGATTACCCTCTAATTTTAAAGCAACAAGATAATTTTTTGACTAATTTCGTTACTTTGAATTGTTATCAGATGGTGATGGCAGTACCTTTGTGAGCATTCGCCTCTTCATATATCAGCACCAAATAAGTGGACTCTTTCTTTCTTTCTTTTTTTTTTTCTTTTTTTTTGACGTCGTTTTATTTCATTACTTAGAAGCAGTCATATTTATGTACAAGCGCTCACAGAACGGCTAAGAGATTAATGACGAAAAAATTCTTGATCATTTTATCCGTGGTCTTATAAAAATTGATGTTGATAGGGAAAATATTTGTTCACAGTGCTATTACAATGATATCTAGATAGGGAATTTCGCGCAATCCAAGAAAGCTAAATAGAGAAATCCATTGAAAAAGAATTATGTCATGTCAGCGATATTTTGCCACTTGTGGGAAAGTGAGACTTTTAGCCGATTCATCCATTTTACTAAGCTTCTGCTGAATTAATTAGGTATTTAAAGTTGAATGGAATCAGGAAATAAAAGATTACTCTACAGTGAAATTAATGTTGGCTAAATAGAGCTAGAAATCAGGAAATTAATTCAGTTTAAATTAAATGTTAAAATATCATATGAAAGGTCTCTTAGGAAACTGATAGAAAATCAGCATGAGAATTAAGATTTAAAATATCTTGCTTTGAAAAACTTGAAACAGACTCTGTTTAGTTCCAGTGTTGTAAATTTTTTGCGTTGTATCATCACTAAAATGAATCACTGAAGCGTGTTCACCAATCACCCCAATGACTTTGCTTCCTCTAGCAGTTCATAATTAAACCAGTGGCGTTTTTTGGTAATACGAGGTCACAGGCGTTGATATATTTTGAGGACCCTACACGGTAAACTCTACAGTTGGCAAAAAATAGCAAGATAAACTTATTTCAGTTTCAACTTTATCTTAAAATATATTTTATGATATCGTTATGTATTTAAAGACCTAAAGTTCCTAAAGCCTTTATAAATTTTAATGAGAGATATGTTACCTTTTTATCGATCCATTTTACATCCTAAATCCTTTTTTTATTGTTTCTAGACCAATGAAACTTGTATTTTATTTGTACATATAATTTAAAGCAGCTGTCATTGAGCTCTTAAGAAATTTTTATTCTTCATTATTTCGGGGGAATAGTTCGATTTTAATATCAAGGTTATTTATTCAAACCCTGGAGAACATGCTATATTGCGCGAGCAGAAAAGAGAGTGATGAGAAAGTATTCTGAAAACTCACGAACTTTAAGAAAAGAATTTGTAGATTCAGCTTTTTGATTCCGAAAGAATTTTACTTAACACTTTACTTTTTCATTAACACTTTTCGTTTACAAAAAGTAAAATTTGAAAATTATGTGAATCAGACCGAAGGGGAGATTTGAACAATTAAGTTTTCTTTCGGCTTGGCATTATGATACACGTCCAAGTACAGTCTGAGACCCTTATATACCTCGAGGCGACGGCCTCCTCCGTCTGTGCGGAAATCCGCCACTGAATTAAATTCGCCACTGCAGCAAAGAGAAGTAAGCAAAAGAACTGCACGGATTTTGTAAAGATTTACTTTCAATGTGTTTAGAGACCTCTGGGATGCCATCCACTCAAACAAAAGGGAATTACTTTCAAATCATGGATCACTGAGCGAAACCTTATCTAATTCCATCTTTATCATAACATGAAATGACTGAATCAACTGTCACGTTTCAGGTGAGGGGACACCACGACATCATCTCTGACCACGGTGACCACCATGCTTCCTATGATAACCACGGTGTAAAATCCTATCACGATTCTGGAGCCCACGGTGCCAGTGGACACAGCGCTTACGGATCTCACAACAAACTTGGTGGACACAACTATGGCACCCATGGATATCTTAAGTCCGGTCATGGCGGACATGGTAATAGCTACTCTGCTGGTCACGGATTGGGAGGATACACTGCCGTACACGGAGGGTACCCAGCAAGTCACGGAGCCGGTTACAGTACCGGTTACGGAAGCAGTCACGGATACTCAAAGGTCTATTTTAAAGGACCTGGCTATGGCTACCATTACTGAAGAAAGACAATCAACCCAAGGCAGGTAAAACTTTAAGAGTATCATTTATCTGTTTCAAATTAGTTTGCGTCTCTGAAAACTAAATCAAAATTTAATTTCTAAGATCATACTCGGAAAGAATATCAAAATTGTTCACATCTGTAGAAAGGACAGATCCTTGAATGGAAAGTTGGTATAAATTCTTCGAATGAGATATGTCTATAAATAAAACAAGGGAAAAAATCGGTTTTCATTCAAGGAAGAAAATAAAAAAAATGTTAATAAATGAAGAAACTTAAGAGTGTAAGCATAATGTTCCGCCTTATGTTTTTTTTAATTATCTGTTTTTTTATTTTATTTTTTTTACTCTCATTAAAATTTTCTTTCCCTAATATCAGAAAATATTAATTTTTTTGAAAATACTGTAAGTAAATAAAGCAGGTGTTGGTTTCTCATCAAGTATCATTTCATTGCAGCCTTTTATAAAATACAAATAATTGCAATAATTTATAAAATTGAAATTATTGTATGTTTCACAAGTAATAAATTAGAAAATTTTATCAAGCATATTAAATAATAGTTTTTTAAAAAAATCAAAAGATTCTATATATTATTTCGTCGGTGAGTTCCAAAGTAGAATCACCATTACGCGATTTTTCCATTATTTAAATTTTTTAAGCAATTGTTATCGATATTATTTGAAAAATAAAGAAATTGGGCAAATATACCACTCAGAAATTAATTCGACCTCATTGAACTGAAGCCTGTTTTTAAATGATCCCCAATTTTCTTTTTTTCTTTTCAGAAAGAAAAACGGATCGGAGACAGCCAAAGGAGAAGGGGTGTCAGAGTCCCTCAGTAGTTGAGAGGATGTGAAAGCACACTGTTCATATCAGAATCAGGTGCAATGTACATTTTGAAAAATAAATTTTTATTTATATAAATTTTACTGTTATGCTGTAATTTTTCTTGACATTGGCTCGTTCATACAAGAGATTTCCTATAAGGTGTAAGAACTCACTTAAAACTTGGATAACCGTTCAAAATATCGAATTTTTTATTGTCTCAAAATGTTCTCTTCTCCTTTAGCTTTCAAATGATACCAAGATGTTGTTGATATTCGAAATATTTCTCGAGTTATAAGGATTTTTATTGAGGTATTTCACTAAACACTCTAGTTTCGGGTTTTTTTTAAACTCATCTGATGAAGAACGATATTTTCCTACTATGCTGCTTCATTCAAACAATCATAACTCGACAAGAAATGGTCCAAATACAATTATTCATATATCAAAATAATATGTGTATAGCTGTTGTTTTGTGCTCCAATCAAAATTATAATTAATTTTTAATAGCTATTTAAAAGCAAAAATGAAAAATAAACTGGTTTGAAGTCTCGTAATTGTTTCAAACCGCTTCAAAATGGTTAATGACTTAAATGAATTAAGACCATTCTTAAGAATTCAGAGAATGTAAAATTTGGAAATCAAACTGTAACATTAGTTGGAGATAAATCACCAAACTACGGTCTGCATTGTTTTCTAATATCCCCATTTTAATTCGTTGAAATTATGCCTAAACCAACAATCTTTATTGATAAAGTAAACAATAACTTAATTTTTTGGGTTTATTTTTTTTAAATTGTGCAAGTTAGGCAATAACACTATAATTTCTAAGAGGAATTCTGCAACAGCAGACGATAGATAATTCAAAAGCAATACACTGAAATCCAATTCCAAAATAAAACTAAATTATCAGACGATACATAAGGGAAAAACTATACTGTGAAAGCTGACTCCAAAATAAAGAAAGAGATAAACAGCCAATTTGTTGCCATTTGAGGTTGCCAATTTGTTGCCAATCACATTTTGAGGCTCCAAAACCCTCAAGCAAAAACAATATCTTGTTCCAATTTGTTAATAAACATATAAAAGGTATGCTTCTGTTATAACCGAATTATTTTTATTTGAAAAAAGCAATTAAACTAAAACCATCGATTTGTTGAAGTATAATAATGCTCATAATGACAGGCCAATAATTGGAAAAATCTGTAAATCCAAAACCAATCAATTGTACTACTTATCTGTATCCCGAAGATACTTCATTCATCACCTTGTCATTAAATAAATAACAAATAAGATAATTCTGACAAAAAGGATATTAAGTGTATAATTTTGAATAATTCTTTCCTTAATTAAAAACAAGGCCAATTTCAGCTTATTTTTATATTGAAGGCATATTATGCATCATCTTAGGAAATTTAAAATTACAATCCTTAAACCAAATATCTATAAATGACAAGAAAAGGACAGCGAACTTCGCTGAAAACAAAAAATTCGTCAGCATGATGATTAGAAAAGATATGATTCTGGAATAATCATAATTTTTTTTTCATTTATAAAAACAAGAAGTCTTTAGAATTTGATTGGTTGAGAGTAATTAGAAATTTATGCTACCAATAATGTAGGTTAAAAGCCGAAGAGCTTATATTTCCTAAAAGTTAAAAAAAGAATTAAGCATATTGCATTTATTTAATAAAGGACATGTACTTGTTAAGTAAAGAGAACTAAATCAAATTAAATCGCTTAAATATTTTTTTTTCTTCTTACAATTGCATAATCTCTCCAGAAAGTCAGAATAACGATATATATATAATGTATGAGTAACCACTGAAAAGAAATCAATAACGAAATCAGAAACAGATGTTTCTAGAAACACTATCTAATATTATTTTGAACACATTCGACATAGACGAAGATTATCGAGGCCGTATCTACATCTGATAAAAGAAGAAACCTGACAGATATATTTTAGAATTACTAATAATGCAACTTAATGTTAATATTTTTTTAAAAAGTGGTTAATAGAAAGGAAATGGAAATCTATAAAGACAAACAACTTTAAAAAAAAATTTGTGCACCGAACCGAAACCATTTTCCAATTCAGTGACAAATATCGGAAAGTAGAAAGAAGGCAATAGTTTCATACAATTATGATGCTCTTCTTCCACTAGAAATTGATAACACGTTGGTGGTTGATTATTTTACGATAAAATAATAAACACAAAGGAAGCTGAATAGAAATAGCAATGCAAAATTTATTATTCCTTATAGCCTTTTAGGCAGTGGCGGTTTTCCGCACAGACGGTCGCCTCGTGTCTCAAGATACGTAGGGGTCTCAAAATCTATTTGAACCTATTTCATAGGGCTAAGCCGAATGTAAATTTAACTCTACAAATCTCCCACTCGGTCTTATTCACAGAATTTTCTTCCTTCACTTTTTCTTTCAAGAGAGAGTGTTAATTCATTGATAAAAGTGTGAATGATAGAGTTTAGTGTCAAGTAAAAATGCCGAGTCTGCAATTTCTGTTCTAAAACTTTATAAGTTCAGAACACTTTCTCCTCACCTCTCTATCTTATTCGCACACTATAATATGATCACCTAGAGTTTAGGCAAGCAATTTTGATACAAAAATTGAACTATTTCTTTGAAATCATGAAGAATGAAATCGTGAAATAATTCAATGACTGTTGCTTTATCTATACTAATATATAAATGCGAAAATTTAAATGCTTGGATGGATGGATGTCTGTTACTACATCACGTAAGAACAACTGAACAGAATGGGATGAAATTTAGCATAAAGATAGAATAGAGTCGGGAATAGAATGTAGGCTACTTTTTATTCCGGTCCATTGAGTGGTTTTATTCATTCGCGACTAAAAGCTGACGCCGAATCCCTACCAAAGATGAGTAAAGCTTCAGTTTTTTTTCCAACAGAAATGAGGTTAGGTTTGCAGAATTTCGACCGATTATTTCAAATGATTCTATTAATTTTCTTTGTGTTTGATGTATTTAAAAACAAATGTTGTTTATGAATCGATCTTTCGGATTCATTCCGAAGTACTCTTAAATTAAAAGAAAACAGAATAAAATAAATAATAAAATTTCTAATCTGCATTGCATTACCGAAAACAGGTAAAATATCCGTCATTTTGGCTGGTGCACGAGCATAAGACACTGAAGAACACTCATCGCTTCTACAGGTAAGTTGGGTGATACCTGTTCACCCTGCCTTTACCGACGGTGCTGCCGAAAATGAGAAAGATTTGTTTTACAGTAAGTGTGAATTCATAGAAGTCATATGACTGTTGTTCTGGGTGGAGAATCACTTTACTTCATCCCCGTTGGAAAGTTTTTTTGTCTCACTTTAAAGACTTTACTTCTTCGAGAACGACTGACAGTCGATGTGGGGGGGGGGAGAGAAGGAAGCATTTTTATACCAATCCGAGTCTCAAATGTTCAAAGCAATGACACGTCAAGAATAGATAAATGGTGAGAAAAAAAAGAGATCTCGTTCATTGCATCAGAAGTCGGTGAGAACCAACTAAGATTGTTTTGGCGGAGGATTCAATCAGAGGAAGGCCAAGGTCGCCTCGAAAGAGGAAGAAAGTCGCAGATTGCATCAACAAGGAAGAATACTCCGAAGTCTAGGAGGAATGAAAACACTTTCAGCACGTGATACAAGATTACAAACAGAAATTTCCTGGTCTCTTAACAAATTATTTAAGCGAGGCGTTTTCTTTTTGCTGTCAGATCGCTGGAACCCGTTCTTGCAACAACATCGCAGCTCAGAATAAAAACGCTTTAAAGTGTACCTACTCATTAGATTAAAAAAAAAAAATTTAAAAATCCAATTTTTTCATAGTAGGTTATTAATATATTTTTAAGGTTATTTCAGTGAGGAAAAAAGACCATACTACACTAATTATTAATTAATTAAATTATATTTGATCACCTGATTAGCCTATTTTAAAAAAATACGAGATCTTACATTATAATTCTAGTTGGACACACCATTCTAGTTGGAAATGATGCCTAAAATGAGTCTTCATGTTGTCTGCCTCAATCAAGTTGTAAAATGTCTGCCTCCATCATATAGTATTTTTAAACAATTTTTTCATTAACGATGAGTAAAAGAAGCGAGATTTTTTCTGTCCTTTTAAATTTTAAATAGCTATTAAAAATTTATTTCTGGAAATATAACTTTGATGAGAACATAAAACATCCACTGTTTCTATACATAAATAATTGTATTTGGTTAGTTTCTTGTTGAGTTATGATTGTTTAAATGAAAGAGAGTGGGAAAAATCCATTCTTCATAATATGAGTTTAAAAAAAAACGAAACTAGAGTTTTTAGAGAAGGTACCTCCAGAAAAATCCTTATACCTCGAGAAGAATTCCGAATATTGGCCACATCTTGATATCGTTAGAAAGCTAAAGGATCAGAGAATATTTTGAAAAAAAATATTCTATATTTGAACGATTTTCGAAGTTTCGAGTGTGCACGTACACCTTAATAAGACGGAAGGATGTAGCTGACGCTCTTGTTTGCATTGTCGAAACTCTACCCTGCGAATCACTATCGGCTAATATGGGTCTCTTCGCTCAGCTTTTGAGTTCTCAGAGCCTGTCAGTTTCTTCTGCTCGTGTATTGTTTTCAAAATCCCGTTGGAGATAATGATTACACGCAATAGTTAACAGACGTCTTGTGAAAATAAAGTGCATTGAAACAAATGTAAAAAGACATCTCTGCTATTCCAATGTCTGGGTGCAGCGCAAAATCACAAATTATTCAATAGACTGTAAGGAGCCGAGCTTTTTTGGGTTGTCCATCAATCCAATACTCCTACACATTAGATGTTCTGTGAAGTGCTGCTTTTGAAATCGCTCCTTTACCTTATTGGTGTACATTGCAGTCAATCGAATCTTCAATCTTACAGCACCAAAATTGCATTCATCGGCATAATCCGAGCATAATCAATACATTCCAATTCTAGCATTTACGAAGACAGATTGTGGGAATCAGAAGGAAGAAAGGCAATTTTTTCAAATCAAATATTGGAAAGATGTTTTTCTCTAATTTTTTTTTCTTAAAAAGGCAAAATGCATTCCTAGTTATCAAAATTACGATTTCATATAAATTTAAGCAATATATATATATATATATATATATATATATATATATATATATATATATATATATATATATATATATATATATATATATATATATATATATATATATATATATATATATATC
>JAPMOQ010037680.1:2235940-2264131 GCA_026543055.1 Argiope trifasciata | reverse complement strand
TATTACATCTCCTAATGATTTATTTTGAAAAGTTTATCTATTTTTAAATGCATATTTTAATGAAAATTTAAATAAAATTTCCCATAATTTTTCAGTTTTTCTTTAATTTATGAATAAATAATTTACTTAAAAACTTAACAAATGATAGCTTTGATTAAAATGTGTTATGAAGAACATTCATTAGAGTTTAATCTATATTAGTGAAAATGAATGTTTGTCTGTATATCGCTTATGCCTTCCTAAACCGTTCTTCCGTTGACGATGAAACGTGGTCAGCCTATTGCTTACACCGACGCCATGGTTATAGGGATCTAAAATAAAAATAAAAAATTCGAATTTCAACCACATCTATTTAAAGAAATAATTTCCAAATAACTCGCCGAGGAGACAATAGATTCTGTAGAAATGCTAAATCCAAGTGAATATTTTGTATATTTCTGCACGCAAATATCATGTAAATCATTCTCAGAGGTAACAACTTTATAACAGATTGTGCGTGAGAGTAATATTTCGATATTTCGAGTATATTTCGAGAGTAATATTTCGATCGAATAATAATTTCGATTGAATTTTAGTGTATTTCGCAGTAACCACCAAAAATATTGCAGTACAAATAATTTTGCACCATCTTCATTTTCAAAAATTTATCTCTTCAACTATATTATCGATTTTATTTTATAACTATATTTTCTATGCTTAATCGATTTTAAAAGAAAATATTTCAATCCCCTTTTCTAAATTTAAATTTGAGAATTCTGAATGAATATGAAACGAATCACGAGATAAAATAAACAGTTTCTTTCCTTACCATTCTGAAAGGACACCCAGTTTTACAATTCTAAAAGAATACACAAATCTAATGTAGAAAAAAATGAATATTTGTTTGTTCGTATTTTATGTACTGTCGTACCGTTCATTCTATTTGATGAAACATTGCCAAATGATTGATGGATTGCACTTAATGTTATTATTTTCGGCGGCAGCAATGCGCCGGGTATCAACTAGTTTTCTATAAAATGCATTCACCCTGTTTTAGTGTATAAAGGAAAGTCAGCGTCTTGAATTTACTCGCAATTCCCGTCAAATGATAATAGAAAACTCCAATATAAAACTCTTTCGGGATTGACAAGAATTTGACCTCTCTCCTTCAAATATTCTGGTCAGTCCACCGGAGGCTTAACGGGGGAAAGTGTTCTGCCCCTGGGCTCAGACAGTCCCAGAGATCAGGGTCAGGTTTCGGCCCCGATCGAGATCGAATCGGGAGCATAATCGAACTCCACCTTTGGTTCCGCCCTGATCCGAACGACAGAAAGTGAAATCCTTTCTGCTCTGGGTCGGCTATAAAAGCAGGCATCGGAGCAGGGCTGATCATTCAGTTCCCTACAGCAGGAATTACTCAACAGACATGAAAGTGGTAAGTCCCTTTTGAGTAGAGTTGAAGGGATTCTTTTTTCTATTCGATTTATGTAATTCTATGCATATGTATAGCATACATAGAAACAGGGGAAAAAATTTATTTTCATGGTAGAAAAAATTAACTCAATTTTTTTTAAAGTTTGGTTTATTCCTTACGCTGAGGCTAAAATTTTCAGGGCTTTCAAAGAAAAACAAGTAAAAACGCATTTCAATAATTTCGAATACGAATATATTATCAGGATCATATTTATTAGTAACCTAAATAATAACTATTAGCCGATTGGTTAATTTTTATGTTTGAACGTAAATATCTGAATCGATAAATTTTGCAACTTACAATATCTATATTTTTTCTCACCAATTTATTCCTTTTAAAAGTTTTACATTTTTTAAAAAATTAAGTACGCATATTATAAGCATTATTTGTTTTCTTCTAAGAAGCAAAACTTTCATCTATATTAAGCTGTACGTATACACTTGCAGGTGTTTTTTTTAAATGTTGGCTTTCAGAATTAAATTTTTTCAAAGCAGGTCATTAATATGTGTTTCAATTTTCAAGGAGAAAAAAAAACCATATTATACTAATTTTTAATTAAGTAATAACTATTTAATGAGCTAATTAGTATGTTTTTTTAAAAAGATATCTTAAATTCTAATTTGAATAGGCACAAAATTCTAGCTTGAAATCATGCCCATTATGAGTTTTCATGTTGGCCGCCTCCATCAAGTGATAAATATTTATGTTTTTTTCTTCTTTTTTAACAAATTTTCATCCACGATAAATAGAAAAGGTGAGATTTTTTCTGTCATTTTAACATTTAAATGGCTATTATAAAGTTATTTCTATAAATATAATTTTGATTGAGACACAAAATAACCATTGTTTCATACATATTATTTTAATATTTCAGTAAATTGCATTTGGTTCCTTTTTTGTTGAGTTATGACTGTTTGATTGAAGCAATATAGTGTAAAAATATCATTCTTCATAAAATGAGTTTAAAAAAAAATCAAAACTAGAGTTTTGAGTGAAAGTACCTCCAGAAAAATCCTTAAAACTCGAGAAATATTTACAACATCTTGGTATCGTTTGTAAGCTAAAGGATCAGACAACATTTTGAAGCAATAAAAAATGTTCGATATTTTGAACGATTTTCGAACTTTTAAGTCTGTACGCACAATTTAAACATGTGACTAATAACCTAATCATTACAAACTTTTGCAGCTCGCAGTTCTCGCTTTGTTGGTGGCCGTCGCAGTGGCCGAAGGGATGATGGCCGCAGAGTCCTACCCAGTGGCTACTTACCACCAGGGTCCAGCAGTCGCCGCCTCATCCGCTGGCCACGCCTACGGAGCCCACGGTGCCCACAGCAGAGGATACGGAGCATATGGTGCCTCCAAATATGGCGACCACGGACGCTACGCCGACAGGGCCCACGCCGCCCATGGCCACCACAACATCGGAGGACAACGATCCCATGACGCCTATGGAGCCCAAGGTTCCAGCTATGGAAAATACAGGAACGTCGGAGCCTACGCTCAAGACAAGGTGAGATTTAAGAGCCTCAGATGAAATAATATTAATTAAGGCATTGCTAAGAAAATGCAATTCATTAATCTTGATTATTGGCAAAAATCATACTTTTTCCCGATTGTAAAATGGATTGAAAAAATTGCAAATCAAAGTAGCGAATATATATTTTTCAATCTACATAGAATTTCATTTTTAGAAAAAAAGTTTTTTTTTAAAACTATCTAGACGAGTTAGACCTAAAGTTCACCTTGTTAGTGTTTTTAGTGTCAAATGTAATAGTGCTTAAATAGTTTGAAAATCAGTTTGGACGCTTTCTTCATTGTTCACTTTTGATTCAAAACTATTAATTAAGCTCTGAAGTAATTCTTTAACATACAATAGTCAGGGTGTTTTTTTAAGTATAATATCCAGAGACATATATTTTGTAAACCGGATATTTTTGCTATCTTCTTGATTTTTAGAAACTTTATATTTTTTAATTCCAGTTATGAAAATACTACTTTTAAGGTATCGAACTACGTTCGAAGGAAAAATAATTTTAAAAATTGGATTTTTTTTTTAAGTATTTTAAACAAAGAGTTGTGAGATGTATTGTCAGTTAAACAAAATACAATAAAATTATTTGAAAATGATATATTTTGAGAAATTTGTAATAAATTTTCATGAAATTTAACCAAAATGGTTAACATTCTACACAAAATGTTAATACAGCAATCCTATTTTTCTGTGTTCACAAGTTATTAAATATAATATTGAATTCAAAATCTATGAACAATCTTGAGATATAAAGAAGTTATGGATAAAAATGTACGTTTATATGTATTTTCCCATAAATTTATAGCTTAATTTTTCTAAAAACACCTATAAATGAAAAGAAAAGGCAAAACTATATTTATGCATGTATACATTAGAATTGCTCAAGGCAGAAGTGGTCTGGTTCTAAGGCCCCGGCTTACTTCAGGTTCGGGACCTACTTCCATCGAAGTATAAGGGGGGTATTGCGCATTAAATTCGCTAGGCCAAACATCCTCCGCTGGTGTGGAGAGAAGGGGTGTCTGCTCATGTGTCGTCCCCGTCATCTGACCGTAGTTCAAAATGATGATGTCCATCCCCAAATAGCCCTAGTGTTGCCTTACAACGGGACGTAAATATAACTAAACTAAACTGAGATCGTTCCTTTTCAGGGAACCGGTTACGAGAAGGCCTATGCCTACGACAAGAAGGCCGGCCACCACGCCATCACCGCCGACCACGGAGCCCAGGCCAGCAAGTACGGAGTCGCCGACCGCGCTGCCCACCACAACGTAGGAGCCTACGCTCGTGCCGGACACGACCGTTATGGAGGTCACAGCAGATACGGCGCTCAAGCCCATGGAGTTCGAGCTCATGACAACGCCGCTTACGGCCGATACGGTGCCGCCCACGCCCAAATGTACCACCAAGCCCCAGCAGTCAGTCACATCACCTACCAAGCCCCCGCACATCACGGATACTCCAGATATTAGATTTATATTAAATGTAAGTATCTTCCATACATTGATTCACACTTTTATCTCAGTATAAAAGCTGTATTTTAACACGTTGACTGCCAACTACGAGAGAATTCGTCGATTGCGCTCTTTTCTAGGACGCCAATGACGTGTTATCTCGTGTCTACTTGCGATTTTCGTGCAGCAACGAATAAACTCGTACAATAGTAGTGCTGATATCGATAGATGGCTTCTGGGAAGACAACAAAAAAATTCAATGCTGGCTTGCCTGAACAGTAAAGTCATTAAAAAAACGAATAAAAAATATAATTATAAAAATGAATGAGTGTCATTTTAGGCCAGATTTCTGAAAATTGCCGTGGCATTCCAAGTGTTAAGTGAGCTCCGCAGACAGAAGCAGGAAACTTTGTATCCTTACAGGGAGATGAGGGCAATTTAACCTTATTTAATGAAACTTCACACGTTGAATGCCAACTGCGAGATTACTCTTAGATTGCGTTCTTCTCTAGGACCAAACCATCTATGTGATTAGATTAACACCTTCGTTTCTACAGTGGGAAGATAGCAAAGAAGGGGGTCATCTCATTAGATGGATGGTCCTGATATCAGGCGAGGATAGTGGCAGTAAACGCGTTAAGCATAAAAAATTTTTTAGAAAGTATCATTAAAAAAATAGTAGAGGACTGTTTCTGAATTTTGTTAATGAAACACCTCTTATTAAAATCCTCTCAGAGATGGATTTTTTTTTTCAAATGCAGACTCTAAGTTAAAAGTTGATTTAAATTTATTATTATCAATTGGGTTCGAAGCCAATTTCGTATTCTCTGGGTAATCGCTATAAAAGTGAGATAATTCTTAGAAACAGTTACTTTTTTATATGCATTAAGGAGAAGAAATACTTTTCAAACGGAAAATATTATAAAAAATTCCTTTAGATTTTTGTTAAATCTGTTAGACAGAGTTATTTTTTAATCCACATGAAAAATGGCCCATTAATTTTGATTTCAATTACGAATTGTGAGTTATGAATAAGTTCTTATCAAACAGTGCAAGAATCAATTTAAAAAACATAATAAAGAATCAATATGCGGTAATATAGCATCAAAATTCGTTTTAAATCTATAATTTTTTGTAGTAAGTGAGAATTGAATGCAAGAATTCTTTAAATAATAAAACAACAAAAGATTTGGGATTAAAAACTTCTTATGATATGTTAAAACTAAAAATTATCACAAACTTTTGCATCTGAAAAAATTCAATTATAATTGAATCATAATAATAAACTTCCGTTCACCTTAGGACTCTTATGGCTCCATTTCGGCAGTCAAATAAAACGCTTCAGAGTTGTAGGAAAAGCAGATTAATTTTCCGAAAAAAATTCAGCTTATACAATTATTTGTATTGTTTCTGGAATAATAAAATTAGTCATTTTCATCAGATAATGAATACACATCTAATTAATTTTCCGATTGCATGTCGTTAAATGTGAGTTTAAAAGTGGTGTTTGAAATTGATTTTTAGAAGGAAAAAAATTCATTTTTCGTTTTTTTAGCTCGTAATATTATATATATACTGTTGGACTTTGGCTGATTCCTCACAGAAAAAATCCTTTGTTTTGAATCCTTGCTTGAAGGTGACCCTTGAAAAAGTCATCAGGCAGGATTCATTTTTTATTGGTTGTAGTTTTGATTCTATTGTATTCTTTTTTACTTGGCTTATATAATTAATTTATTTAGATTCATCTGTATTTTAGTAGTAGCTGTATTAGCGTTCACAAAATACAATGTTAGTTGTTTTTTTTTAATTTTTAATCATTTTATTCTTGTTCGAATCTCAAATAATTTTTAGCTCCGGTTCCAGTTTTTCGTTTCGTTTCGTTTCCTAAATTATATTAATTAATAGTTTCATAAATAGGTGTCATTTCATTTAGCTTTCATTTTAGTAGTTTAATTCCGAATTAAATTTCAATTTCGGTTCCGACATAATTCCAAAATATTTTTTAGTTTCGGTTTTACGAAAAATAATTTAATTTTTGATGAATTCTGGAAATTTGTTTGAATTATTTAATGATTTTATGATTGATTGAGTGGTTGAGATGGTTAATGAGTTATTACTTTATATATATATATATATATATATATATATATATATATATATATATATATATATATATGTATGTATGTATGTATGTATATAATATAATATAATGTTTGTAACTGTTATCTGTTAGAAATAATTAATGAATTGATCTCTTTTGCAGAATTAGTTCCCATCCCCTCCGCTCGGCCTCGAGAAGACGCACACTGAAGCCAATGAACATCGTTGACTGTTTTTGTAGAAGTTTATTTATTGAAAGCCTTTGTGTTTGTCCCCAAATAAAGTGTTTTGAAAAATGAACTGCAGTGCTCTCATTCCACATAATATTAAACAGCATCAATTTGACGGGATGTCGGAAAAAAATAGAGAGAAAGAAAACAGTAGTTTTTGAAACTCATTTTTTATTAGTAATTTTTTAGGAAGTAGATTTTTTTTCGTTTTAAATGTTTTATATTTTTTTATCTTTAATTTATAATCCTTATCACAAATATTAAAAAATCATATTTTCAAAAATCTATTCTCAGATGGTTTATCCACACAGATTTAACATTTAATGAAATGAATTGATCAACTGATCTTTAAATTCCAAATTGTGTTGATGTGTGTGTGCATGTGCGTGTCTAGTGTATTTCTATCTTTTGATTATGAAAGATTTCGAAATATCAATAAAATAGCATTTCTTTCGAATGTTATTTTAAAATAGCACTTCACTAAATTTCGAAATATTTCATGTTTCTGAATAAATACCATCTTACGGTTAAAAAAAATAAAATAGTTTAGGTACAATTTTTTTTAATACGAAAACGGCAAATTGCAAATTTTTGTTTTTAAATTATCAAAAATTTAATTGATTATTTTTTTTGTTAAAAAAAGAACATTGTTATTCGACTGCATTAAAATATTTCTATTTAAGTTAGAAGGAATTATTTGAAAAAAATTTAGTGAAATCAGAAAACGTCAGAAAGAAGCATCTTGTGGTAGAAAATATTCATTCATTCATCGCTCGCAATAAGAAAATATTCGTTTCCCAGAAAAATGAACTCGCACATTGCAAACAAATTAATACTTCCAATAAAATTATCAATTATTTAATCGAGTACTTACAGAGTTTTCAAGTAATGAAATGAAAAGCTCTGTTAGTAGAGCTTTCAATTAGAAACAGGAAAATTACAATTAATGCATTAAAGAAAACTTTTTGATGAATAGCTATGATTTACAGAAAAAAAGTGAGAAATATTTAAAAAATATCTTTTAATTTTAATTTGCGACACAATTTACAAATATTTTGCAATAAAAATTCAAAAAAGCGCTTTATATCATTTAAAGGAGGAATATATAAGTAAAAAGGCTGCATTGATGGGTAGTGATTTTTTTTATATCACACATGAGATTTTACAAAGAGTATGCATCAGAAAAATATCAAAATCCGTTTTCTTCACTCAAGTAATGTCTCATTTCAAATACTGGAATCAGCATTCAAATATTTTCTGGAATTTATATCAGAATTACATTTATGCTTCACAATTTTATTAACAATAAAAATCAATCACTTTATGGCCATAATTTTGTTTTTTGAATTACATAAAATTTAATTTTCAACTATTACTGTTAAAATAAGAAGAAACTCTGATTATATATGTTAACAAAACGAATAAAATTTAATCCTGTGACGTCGAGAATTTTGAACTTATATTTTATTTTCCAAAACATGAAAATGCAATTGCTAGTCTCTTTATATTTTCTGTAAAATAAAAAGTTGGGAAAACTGTAGATAAGATAATAACTATGTCATTTAAAACCACTCATTATATTATGTTACTTTGTTCAGAGCAATAATAGATGAAATATTTATTGAGAATAAAGTGGGATGTTATTTTGAAGTTTCATAACTCAACAATATATGTTATACAATCATTAAAAGTAGAATTGAAAATGAATACATAAAAGGACACAAAACAATACATTTTAATGCTCAATAATACCAATGGTATAGTTAATTTATACCATTCTATCTAATTTATTGCTAAACACTACAATCTTATGCAAGTTGATGATGAATGTCAAATATAAAAAATAAGTAAATAAAACATCAAACTTATTATTTTGAATAGGAAAAGTAATTTTTGCAATAATAATAATTATGATAACGACATGCTTACACATTGAACAACTTTATTATCAAAAAATAAATATTTTTAGCTACAGAAATAAGCAATCAATTTTGATATTTTCAAAATATTTCAAAATTATTACATTAAAAAAAAACCTTGATGATATATTCTTTTTAATACATTCAGAGACAAAATTTAGAATATTCCCATTGACAAACTATTTTGTCTTACATAGATCTTTGGGGCCGCGGTGGCCTGGTGGTAAAGTCTTGGCTTCCGAACCGGAGGATTTCAGGCTCGAGACTGGAATCAACCTAAGAAACGTCGTGTGAGTGGGTCTCTTTCACGTTAAATCTGTCAGGCGAAACGTCCTCCCGCCGGTGTGGTGTGGGGAGGGAGTGCCAGTTCAGGTGTCGTCCTCGTCATCTGACCGCGTTTCAAAATTACGAGGTCCGTCCCAAAATAGCCTTCGTGTTGCTATACAATGGGACGTTAATATATCTAAACTAAACTTACATAGATTTTGGGAGGTGCTTCTTTAAGTCGTTGTAAGCAGTATTTTATCTCAAATAAACAAAACGGAAAATTCATTCATTTTGAAAAGAAAAAAGTTTTATTTCATACTGATTAAAAATAAAATGCTAATTTATCTTTTATTATCCACTAGCTGGTATCCGGCGCGTTGCTACCATCGAAAAAAAATAATATTAAATGCAATCAATCAATAATATGGCAAATTTTTATCTAAATAATATGAACGGTACGACAGTATATAAAATATAAACACTCAAATGTTCATTTTTATGTATTGGATTTGTGTGTTCTTTTAAGATTGGGAAAACTTGATATTCTTGCAAGATTCTCTGATTTGATGTTAGAAAATGTGATTAAAATATTTTCTTTTAAAATGGATGAACCATAGAAAACATATTTATACCACAAAATCGTTAATATAGTTGAAACGATAATTTTTGAAAATGAAGATGGTTCAAAATTATTTGTACTTCAATATTTTCGGAAATTACTACAAAAAATGCTAAATTTTAATTTAAACTAAAAAACCCCTGTGTTGGTCCCCCTAAAACTTTCTCCTATAATCTGTAATAAAGTTGTGACCTCTGAGAAAGACTTGTGGGCATTTGCATACAATAGCTACAAAATATTAACCTTCAACGTGGATTTGACATTTCTACAGAATCTATTGTGTCTCCTCGGCGAGTTATTTGGAGATGAATCCTTGTTAAATAGATGAGGTTGAGATTTGAATTTTTTTTTAATTTTAGACAATCATACTCTCCCTATAACCATCCGGCTGGTGTAAACAATAAACTGACCAAGTTTTATCGCAATCGGGTGAATGGTTTAGAAAGACATAAAAGATATTCAAACGAACATTCATTCTTACTTATATAAATGAGTCTGGTCCAGAATAAAATCTAAAATTTTTAATCTAAAATAATTCTTTTTAAATAAAAAAAAGCATAAAAGGATCCGTTTATCTAGTAGTACCGAATGAAGAAACGGGTGTTTTTTAACACTACTTGACAGACAGTTAAGAAACGATATCGCAGATGAACATATAGCGAATTTAATTTACAAGAAGAACGAATTAAAGAATACAAAACCGCCTAATTTTAGAAAGAACGTTGATGAGAAAAAGAAAGAGGACGCTTTATGGTAAGCACTGAAACTCTCAGCTCACCTAAACAGGAAACATTTAACGAATTGCGTTAGTTATTGTCTCAAGCAATTTGAAAGTGTGGAAAAACAGTTGCCTCATTTACTAAATAGCAATAAATATTTTTTCCAAATAACTTTTATATCATTTTCCACTTTTAATTACAATTGTAGCAGTTGCATAACTCTTGCCTTCTCTTTTGAATACTAGATGGTGATGCCTGATAGGCTATCCCATAATGCATTGCAAGAATGAGATGTGATACTGTACTGTTAAGCTGCGTGCATGAATGTCTTGTCTTTGTGTTTGTTCCGTGTCTGAATGTGGTTATTGAAGAAATGTTCCTGAAAGCATAAGTCATGTTGCTTCCTGCACAGATCATAATAATCTACATTCCACCACACAATAAATATTTTTGCATAAGTCAAGCATATTTTCTTCATTTGAACTATTAATAGCAATTTAGTTTAGTTATATATCGATGTCCTGTTTTTTTAAGCAGCATTAGGGCGATTGTTGGACGAGCTTCGTCATTTTGATCCACAGTCAACTGACGAGGATGGCTCCTGAGCTGACTTCCCTTTCTTCAAACTTCCAAAGCCATAAGAGTGGGAAGACGTTTGACCTGGATGGATTGAACTTGCAGCAGGCTAGCTTACAGGATGGTTTTTGGATGGAATCGGGTTTCAAGCCAGAAGCCATCCGGCCTGGTTTCCAGACCACCACAGCTTTTGCAGGTGGTTGTTTGTTTAGTTTAGTTATATTAAAGTACCGTTTTGAAGCATCAGTAGGGCTATTTTGGGACGGACCTCGTCATTTCGAACCGCGGTCATACGGCACTTGAATTGGCACCCCCCTCTCCACACCAACGGGAGGACATTTGGCCTCGACGAATTGAACGTGCACCAGACCGGCTTACACTGCGATTCTTCTGTGGAATCGAGCCTCGAACCTGGCCTAACAGAAGAGTATATATTTAGAAAGTAAATTTTTGTAAAATAATTTAAATAATTTTCGTTGCTGCAATGGATTTTGCCTTTCTAGAATGTATCATTGACATAATTCCTCACCTCACACATTTAATAACACTTTGCTATACTCTAAAATTTTAGACTTCGCTAAAAGGGAAGATCTTTATTTTTGTAAGAACTTGCTAATTGGAATACCCCCAAATACACCTACAAAGATAATTTTATAATAATATTAGCTGGTACCCAGAGCCTTGCTTCAGCATGAAGAATAGTCTTGGAAATATTGTTTGGCATTTGAAATAGTTGTCTTGTTTAGCTAAGAAAGATAGGAAGAATATTTCTTTTCTAGTCCGCAATGAATACATTCATCGAAATTGAAGCATAAATAGTATTTATTTTATTTTTATTTTTCTATTCTACAAACAAATGTTCATTTTTATGTATTAGTTTTGAATGGGTTTTTAGAATTGTAAAGCTTGGTGTGTTTTCAGAATGGTAATGAAAGAAACTGTTTATTGTATTTCGTAATTCATTCCATATTCGTTCGGAATTCTCAGGTTTAATGTTAGAAAATGTGATTAAAATACTTTGTTTTTAAAATTGATTAAGTATAGAAAATATATTTATACCTTAAAATCTTTAATATAGTCCTAAAGATAATTTTTTAAAAACTAAAATGGCACAAAATGATTTGTACTATAATATTATCGGAAGTTACTGCATCAAACGCTAAAACCTTATTGAATGTTTAACTAAAATTTCAAAGATACAGGATTAGTTCCCTTAAAACTTTCTCGCACACTCTGTAATAAAGCTATTACCTCAGAGAAAAAACTTACATTGCACTTACGTACAATAGCTCCGAAGCATTAACTTCTGGCTAGAATTCAGCAGCTTTTTCTGAATTTGTTGTGTCTCCTTGGAGAGTTATTTGAGGGTTCATCCGTGATTAGTAGATGCGGTAAATAGACCTGAAAATATTTTGTATTCTCTAGATCATAGGTTCCCAACGTGGGTGATAACGCCCCCTTGTGGGCATTCGAAGCTGTCAGGGGCTGGTAAAAGTCCCAGAGAAAATTTGGGGGCGTTGATATGGCTCGGCGGGGCATTAGAGGATTAACCAAATATAGTATACAATATCTTCAAGGAGCGATTCCAGGACATTTTTAACATGGACATACCAGACTGAGTTTTGGATCATTTTTCCAATGTCAACACAGCAGGATCACCTCAGTTAGAAGAAGAACTAATAGAACTGACGACAAATAAGGATCTAAAAATTAAATTTAAGAATTTTGGCTGCAAAAGTCTATTTCGCAACTGCATTCAGGATTAGGGTCAATTGTTCAACGATTTCTGATAGCATTTCTCTCTTCATATTTAACAGAACGTGGATTTAGTGCAGAGGCAGCATTGTTAACGAAAAAGAGAATTCGTCTCCATATTACTTAACGCGGCCACTTACGATTGTTTTTAAGTGAAATCGAGCCGGATATTAATAAGTGCCTTAAAATACATCAAATTCTGCCTTTTCATAAGTTAAGTAAAAAATTCGATGTCTTAAAATTTTAATAAAATTACTTTTTAATATAATTAAGTATGCGTTTTGATGGGTCTCTGAAGCTGTAAATTGATTTATTGAGAGAGCAATAGTTTATTATGAATTAATTTGTATCATCAAAATCCCTGCCTGTCCTTATGACAGGCAAGCTACAATTTTTATTCCTCTTTTTTTTTAATAAAGAATAAATTCAGTAGCGTTTCAATTCCAACAATATTCTATCTATTAGAAATTTTTTTAATTCTTTTTTTCACCATGCATTGTGTACGCTTTTATTTATCAGGAATGGAATGGGGGTGATATTGAAGTAATCATTAGAAAAGGGGGCGCCAGTTCAAAAGAGGTTGGAAACCTCTGCTCTAGATGATTGTATTATGCCTATAACCTTCCCTTAGCTGCAAGTAATAAGTAGTCGAATTTTTATCGCAGTCGGATGAGCTGTACGGCAGCGCATAAGAGACATACAGACAAACATTCATTTTTTTACATAGATGAGTGTTTGTAAAACACCCGAAATTCAACCCTCCTCTAACAATTGAAGTTTAGAATCTTTTAGTGCTGCATTCAATACCTAACAGACATTTTCTATTATTTCTCAACGATGAAAGTTGGGAGCGTTTGATTATGTCTTTAATACACTGTTAGCTGCTCTCTTTAGTTTTCCTAATAAATACGGCTTCACTGGGTAAGAAAAAAAATATTCCATGTCACTGGTCAGCAGTTCCTTTTGTAATGATCACGGCTTGATTTTGTTCATTTGTAAAAGTGGATTGTTCTTGGCCTACTCTTAAACATTTAAAAATATATATATGTTTATGTGATTTAATTATTTTTGATTTAATTAATTATTTTGTTTGTGTCTTTTTTTTAATCTTTGTATAATTGTTCATATGTATAATTGAATACTGAATATAGATGGCGCAGTTTGCCCCAACCCAGGAGTATGCTTGGAATGTGAGGGGTGAGCTGTTGAAATTTTTTGTAAACAACTATATCCGGTGTTGTTGTAACTGGTGCAGGCAAGCACCTAGCTCGCTCTCCGTTAGCGGCAAAAAGTATTATTTGTTCGCTCGTTGTTAGCGGCCCTTTCTATATTTCAATATATATATATTATGTGTTTCCTTGTATATCTGTGATCGTCGTCCATGTTTTGTGTATATTTATTTGTGTGTGTGTGAAAATAAACGAGAAAAAGTAAAGAAGATTTTTTCCTTGGATTAAATACACACACACCCTGCGCTATACACATATGTGTAATCATATTGGAGGCACCGACGAGATATCAGAATGAGAAACAGATAAGTTCCTTTCATTTTTTTATTATTGATTTTGAATTTGATGTTTTTAAAGAGAAGAACATCTGTTGAATTTATTAGGAAATTATCTTGAAGAATTAATTTTTCTTTAGTTTCGGTCGTTAATTTTATTTCAACATGGACGATCCGAAAAATAAGGAACACATAACGAAAATTAAAGTAGCAAGAGGCAAGGTTAAGGCCTCCTTGACTAGATTGGAAAATACTGCAGACGAATTAAAATCAAAAAATGAAATAATTATTCGTTGCAGAGGTTAGAAGGACTTTTGAAAGAATTCGAAAGATTGGATTCAGAATTAATTGTTGAAGATTCTGAAATCGAAGAATTCGAAACCAGATATTTTTCTTTGAAGTTAAGGCTTCAAAATAAAATTGATAATTTTAATATATCTCAACCCATTTATGCTGAGACACAAATTTCTTCAGTTCAATCTAATTCGAACTTTCGTTTACCAAAACTTAATATACCAGTGTTTTCTGGTAAATTTGAAGATTGGATGAACTTTAAAGATTTATTTGTATCTACAGTTCATTCACAAATATCTCTAAGTAATTGCCAAAAATTTCAATATTTAAAAGGTTTGCTGTCTGATGAACCATTGTCCTTGATTAAACATATACCGTTGTCCAATGACTCCTATGAAGAAGCATGGGGAAAATTAATGGACAGGTATGATAAAAAAAGAAAATTGTTCATTCCTTAATTAAAACATTTTTGGAGCAAAAATGAATCTTTCAAGCCAATTCAATGAGTTTGAGGAATATCGTTGACACGAGTGATGAGGTTTTGAGAGGATTGAAATTATTAGGAGAAGAGGCATCTAGTAGAGATCCATGGCTAATCCATTTGTTACTTAAAAAATTAGATCCTGAAACAAGAAGACTTTGGTCCGTGAAAACTTCGGAAATAGAATTTCCTACGTGGAAAGAATTCTTGGAGTTTTTAAATATCAGATGTTCATCTCCTGAATTACTAGTTTATAATGAATCTGGTGCTAAAATTTCTACTAAATCTAATCTGGTCGCATGTGAAAATATTCAAAAGAGTAAAACTGATAAAAATTGTTTGAAATGTTCAGGAACGCATAAATTGTTTAAGTGTATTAAATTTAAAAATATGGATTTGAATGCTCGGAAGAATTTTGTTAAACGAAACTATCTTTGTTTTTTATGTTTGAATTCGCATAAATATAAAGAATGGCCAAATAATCATTTGAAATGCTCCATATGTCAAGGAAAGCATAATTTTCTTTTACACGAAAATGTTAAAAGTAATAATGTACGCGTTTCGGTTGAGTGGCATTTGCGCTCCACTAGTAAACCCCCTATGTCATTAAAAGATATCATTCACGCTCAGGATTGTCACGTTATAACCGTTATCTTTGCATGAAAGATTTGGCGATTTTACAACGAACGCCAAATGGTAATCACAGTTCAGAGTAATAATGATACTTCATGTCCTTGAAAACGAGACGAAGCTTCCGTGGGAAAACGGCTGTCCACCCTTAATTGCGTTTTAGACGAGAGTTTAAAGTAATAAAGGAAATGTGAGATATTTGATTTTAAAAATTTATGATAAAGGAACACGATTATAATTTTCTCGCACAGAAGGCATTAATAATTTTGATGTGCGTTATACAAATTCATCTAATAAAGTGAAGTTTAATTTTTATTTTTATGGGGATTTTAATCTCTATATCTCTTACTGTTTAACTTTTTTTAACAAAATGAAAAAAAAAATACTTAGAAACTGCTTTAAAGTGAAATTTAAGTGGATATCTGTAAGGCTTAGTTCTTTCAATTTGTATTTATGTATTCTTGTATGTATACTCCCTAAGCTTTTACTTCAAATGAGCTAATGTATCTTTTATGTTAAAAATTTTCAAATAAGCAAGTTTTAAGTTTTTTGCAAAATATTAAGCGCTTTGTCTGAAATAAGATAGGAATCATATTAATAATTCAGAAAATAAATGCTGGTTAATTTTCAGAAAGAAAAAACATTTCTATAAGAAAATGTTGATAATTACTGATATTCCTTCAAATTTGAAATATGTTACCTCATTTTCTAGCTAATTTATCGTCAGACAATTATACACAATCCTATGTACCATCAATCGACATGTAAATGCATCTATAGTTCTTCATTAAAACGTTTAATTCTCAGATTCAGTATCATGATCTAAAGTTTTATTCGCAGGTAATGTAGTAACAAATTTCTGCCTATTTTCTTAAAAGTGCTGTCAATGATTTATTACTAATTTCCAATTTGTCTTAAATCTATATATGAAAGAAAGCTAAAAATAAAATATCTTACTTTACATTTTATTCGTTCTCTTTCGCCCCTAAATTTTTTTACCCAAACTATAGATTTATATAGATTGAGAAATTACAATAGTAAATATTTAAATATTAGGCATTAAGATAAAAATAATTTTGCAGCTATGTTAGCATGGTTTCTAAAGTCACCTTTTCTTCTTGTAATAAAGCATCAAAAGGTTGCCCTAAGAATTTTTTTTTTAAATATTGCATCTAAACACTTCGAATTACAAAATTTTATTAAATAAGGTATGCAATTGTACGAAAATTAATTTTTATATATCCATCATAATTTCAAGTATTAATTAGTACAATTTTTCTCTTATTTTTATCTATACGTACAAAATTTCACGTTTCTATCCAGAAAATTTTGAGAGATATGCTTAGTTTTAAATTTCGAAATAATGGTCACAAATGTTTTGATTTCGGAATGCAACTTGTACATTATCCAATCATTATGACTTCAAAAAAATTAAGAATCCCGCATAACATTGTTTACTTTCATTGTTCGACAGTTACACAAGGTCTTTATAAAGAAAAGAAACTTTTGGTTATGATGACGATTTATTTTATATGCAATCGTAATGGTTTTTTCATGTTTTAGAAAAATACAATGTCGTTTTCAGTTCCAAACATTTTAATGGGCTTTGTGGTATAGCTATTAAAAACTGTAGGAACAAACGAAGAGAAATAGTGAGAATGAAGTGTCATATATGTGATGAAAAAAATTTACATTTGCCTATATTTTTCAGGTTACCTTTTTGTTAGATTAAGGACGGGTGGTCCAGTGCTCAACATTTTAAATTAGACAAGGTTGAGAATACTTTAATAAGTGACATTCATACAGAATATAAGATCGAATATAAGTCTAAAATAAAACAAATAGGCCATTTCTAATGCAAATTTTTTTTTCTTTCTGATAATTGTTGTTTGGTGAAACAAATGTTGCTTTGATCTAGATAGAAAAACTGATTAGAAAAAAAATTAAAGTTTGGAAAAATGAAGACAATTCATCGCCATTGGCAGTGTTTTGTCCGCATGTTAGAGCTGTCGTTTTTAGAAGTTCTTGAGTTAGTCTAATTTTCTACAAAAATAGATTGTATAGGAACGATAGATTCAGTTAATTTTATTGGGATTATAACTGAAATAAGTAATGAATTAACTTTGTCTATGAATGTTTGATAAATCTTCGCTGATTCATTTAAAAAACCGGTCCTCGTGTCCCATGAGCTCAATCACATATACCGAAGTATTATTAAGTAATTCTGCATAGGTATTGGAAGCGTTAATTTGGAACAAATTTTTTAACACTTTAATTAATAGAATACTATTCAATTTTTAAAAAATGTAATGAAAATTAACAAATATTATATGTTTTAGCAAAGTAAGAATGTAATTTAAATCGCTTGAAATTAAGCAACAAAACATATCCTACGAGAGAACATTTTACTGACAATAGTTTAGTATTTATTATAATATAATTTTATTTATAGATAAAACTAAGTTGTTTTTTGGAGGGTAGGTGGAGGGGGTTAAAGCTCCTCTAAAAAGAGCTTAAATTGGAATTAAAATCATTTCCTGAATGTGGAGAGGTCTATTGTAGTTTTCAAGAACCAGTTATAAACATTATCATTATTTGAAATTAGAAAAGACTAAAACAAAAAAAAAGTAGTAATTAATAAAAAAATATTAATTATTACTTTTTTTCTTTTGTCTTTTCTTCTCCAAATAATAGAAAAATCAGGGCTGTGGGCTTCTATATTTTCAGGAACAAACGAATGAAAAAGGAAACGCTACAGTTCATAAAATATCAAACTTGAGTTCAGATTCTCTCTACTGATACCTAATTTCCCTTATTGAGCTTTAAAAATTTAGTGGTTTAATTTGTGGAATCATTTTCTTTATCTGAATCGATGAAACAATTTTAATAGGCTGTTTTATTCTATATTAAAGAATAGTATAATAAATAGTAGTAGTATCTCTCAGAAAGTTTATTCCATTTTTAAAGGCAAATAAACTACAAAAAATTACTGTTTTTCCTTTATCAAAATTATTTTACAATCAATTTTCATTAAAAACTGTTTAGGGGATTCAAATATGACAAATCTTCCTTAGTTCTGCTATTTTGAAAATACTCCTATTAAATTAAGCAAATTCAAGCTAAATTATTTCTTAATTAATATATACCATTACAAAAGAAACAAAATCTTAAAAAAATGATAATTGTGTGGAAAGCAATAATCAATCCATTTATTGATCAATTACATTAGATTTTTTTTTGTTAATTTATATAGCTGTATCATTAAAACCTGAATTTGAAGTTAAAACTTACGTCTTTTTGTAGTCTAAAAATTCAATTCCCTATGTATTAGATTTCCTATTCTATCTAAGATATAAGATTTCGTAAGTAAAACTGTTCTCTTTAGACATCTGTTTTCTTTATTTGTAAAGTATTATTATCTATCCGACATCGTAAGACATTTCTCTGATAAAAAGCAGTATTGATGATGTAAATAGAATCAAAATGATTTGAAATATTTTTTAAAAGAATTTTTCGCAAAAAGGTGAGTTGAAATAAACAAAAGTAGGTTTTTTTTTTTTAACTAACTAATGTATTGAAATAAAAAATTAAAGGAATTCTTGAAACCTATTTATTATTTGCTATTATATATATATATATTACAATTTTACTTCTACTAAAATGACAGTAAACATGAGTACTATTGAGATTAACAATTTTTGGCACTTTTATATCTACAACAATTATTATTAATTATTATTCTAAAAATCTGACACATCTATAATTTTTAGCGCCTAGTTTTCACACATTATTTCAAATTCATTTCGGTTATATTACAAATATTTGACTAATTAACAATTATTATAGAGGTTTGCTATTTTAAAGTTATGTGTCTATAGTTTTTAGCGACGTTTCCAAAGTTATTTAATTCTTTTTGACTATATTACAATCAGGATAGATATTAAATGAATTTTTTTTTTCAATTTTTTAGTATAAAGTATAACTTTACATTGAAAATATCCAAAGAAGTTTTTAAGTGATTTTTTTGAAATTTTCAAACTGATGAAATCCATTTTTAGTGGGATATGAAGCGATATTGATTGCATTTCACCCACAATAGTTTTCGTTATTTATTTTATTTGCGAAGGTCTTGTAGTCTTAGTTAACTAAATATGTGTACAATTTTAACATAAAAAATGCATTAGCTCATTTCAAGTAAAACCAAAAAGCTTTTGTAAAAATAATAAGTCGTTTTTTTTTTAATTATAGTTTTTTTAAATTTCTATCTAAAAAAATACAATTTTGCCTGTTTTGAATAAAAAGTTATTTGTCAGTTTTAATAAAGTTTTGTTTTTAAATCAAATGTCATTTTTGGCAAGAAAACACTTTTCAGTGTTTCAACACAATCTGTCTTAGAATCTATCTTTTGAAAATATCAGAGTTAACAGTTAAGTTATGAATGCCAGAAGGTGTAAATGTATGCATCAAATGTTCCAAAATAAGCGTAAGATAAGTACATTTTTTTAAGTTTCTGAATGACAGAATGTGTAAGTGTAGGAATCGAATGTTCCAAATTAAATAATTTCGTTCATGCCATATTCCTAAATGAAATCAAGCCGAAACTGAATATAAATCGGAATTAAGGCTGTTGGGAATGATAGCAAGAGCATGTTTGTAGCAACTAAGCACCTTCAAAATTAATTTTACTAGTTTTCAACAAAAATTTTTGGGTTTATTCCTCATACAAATTTTTTTAATGCTTTTCTAATTCAAAGAATTTGATCTTGAAGAAACTGAAGTACCTATTTGAGAATAAGTTCCTCATATTTAAATATTATTTGTTTAATTTATATTTTGTTAAAAAAATCTACAGCTTATTTGAGTGATTTATTAATGACGTACTGAATGCAGAAATAGTAAAGTAATTAATGAATAGAATAAGGTACATTAATCACGAACAGAATCAGGTATAAATCCGAAATTAAATTTAATAATGTAGTGAAAATTTAATTTGCATTGAGTATTTTATTTCTATTTTCAAGCCATTGTTCATTTGATTGTAATCATTGCGCCCTCATGATTCCTATTACTTCATAATTTTCCAGAATGAGTCGCTAAAACATTAAGATTTTTTTTTCTTTTCAAATTTAATCTTTACAAAAGTTTTGAAACGGTTACTATGACATCATTTGAAATTGTAGAAACATTTTCTAAATAGTTTCAGAGAAATATTATTCCGAATTAGGATTAGTTGCAATGTATATAAAGTATCTGACATGTAACATTTTTCAAATAGTTTCCTAAGTATTTTCAAGTGCTCATTAAAGTACTCATTCATTCATCTTTGAAATCTTGATGATGTCGTTAGTCTTGATTTCCATCAAATATAGCATATCATGAGAAAGATTTGTACATCATGTTATTTAAATAAGCCATTAAAAAGTTCTTATAAATTTTAACTGAAGTTACTGTTTAAAGCTGTTACTACTGTTAGCAGATATTTTTTCTGAACGTTAAAAAAGTAACGACGGAACGTCATGGTAAAACACCAAAATTGATTTCAATTTATTTTCTATAAAAATGAAATGTTAGAAATTTTTTTCTAAATTTAATTTTGAATTTTTTAGAAAATCTAAAGAGAAATTGTCCCGAAAACGGAAATTTTGTCTTTGGAAAGTTAATCTTTTAAATTTTAATGTGACACAACATTTGCCAATAGGCTTTTTCGATTGATTAAGTTTAAATTAAGATTTAATAATTAAAAAATTAACAATTTTGAAAAAGATTCTAACTATTGAATATCTATTGGTGAAGAAGTAATTATTTATGTACCAAATTTTATAAATCTGGGACCAGCTGTTTATATGCAGTTACTTTTTTGGTGATTTTTGTTTCTCGCGATTTACAAAAAACGAATTTAGCAGTATGTCTGTAATATAAATATATTACAATTTTTAATTCGGAAACTGTAATTTATAGTACAGCGAAATAAATCAAACACGAAAAATCAAATGAAATTAATTTAAATACAAATAATCAAATTAAAACATGAAATTCCTCGCAAGACTATGCTGTATTTAAAAAAAAAGATAATTGTAACATTCTTACGTCAAAAATCAAATTTTAACAAACAGTCTTTCTTAACAGAAAATCTACCAACTTATTCATGTTATGAATTTTGAGATAAAGTAGGTAAATAAATAAATAAAATAAATTCCTTTTTTTATTTTTTGAAGGAGTTTCACGTATTTTAAAATTGTTTAATAGCAACATTTTACGGAAAAAGTTGCTCAGAAATATTTTGATAAGCAAAATTATGTGAGAAAAGTGTTAAGACTTTTTTTTCTCATTTTCCCTATTTCAGCCATTTAACGATAAGGAGTTCATTGATGAGGGCTAAGTGCTTTTACGGTAAGGGGGGGAGTCCACCTAGTAATCTTATCTTATCATAAAGTAATCTATCACTGTCTAAAAGGTCATTAACGAAGGGGTACGGCACCGAAAAAAAAAACACGAGTGGAATATGCGCTCCACGCCAAATTTTTCTACCAAAGGTAATAAAATTCCAGTAAACCTACAAACTGGGGGTAGGAAATGATAATTGGAGCGCAAATGCCACAATCCCACGCGTTTCAAACCCCAATTCTGTTGACAAAGAAACAGCAAGCCACCCCGTTGAAAGCGATATCTGTATAGGGAGAGAAACGCAAGGAAGGTCCGTTAGTTCTAGTGCGTCATTAAACAACTCAAAGTGTGTATTATTCCTTCCCATCGCAAGGGTTGTATTGTATGACCGAAAGGGGGCTTCTTTTCTCTTCAGAGCCTTGCTAGATAGCGGTTCAGAATCCAGTTTTGTAACTGAAAATGTAGTAAATATTTTAGGATTGCAAAGAAAGAATGCTAGAATGTCGCTAAGTGGAATTAGTGTGGTTCAAGCAGGAACCACACGTGGCTCAGTTAATTTAAAAATTGGGTCCAGATTTAACGGAGAATGTTTAACAATTAATGCATTTATTTTAAATAAAGTTACTTCTCAAATTCCAGTTGAGAATATCAACACTAAAGAATTAGATTATTTGAAGGGGATCCCTCTGTCAAATGAAGATTTTTCAAAGCCATCAGAATGTGATTTAATTTTGGGCTCTGATTGCTTTTTCTCGATTCTTCGTAATGGAAAAATCAGTGGGTCTGAAGGACAACCAATTGCGCAAAGCACGATATTTGTTTGGGTTGTCGCAGGTCAGATTCGAAGAGATTCAATTTCATCATTGTACACGCAATCGCATCTGGTTTCCGTAGAAAATGATTCCAAAAAGGAATCTATGTTGCAAGATTTCGAAGGTGTTCTTTCCTGGTTGTCTTCACCTTCTCGAAATTGGAAGCCATTTGTTGCCACCAGGACTTCAGAGATCTTGTACCTCATCCCTCGAAATAGATGGAGGTATGTGCCATCTAAGGAAAAACCAGCTGATGTAAGATCTAGACGTTTGTCTCCTAAGGATCTGCCAGACTGTCGCCTATGATGGAAGGACCCTACTTTCTTATCATCAGAGGTTGATTGGCCAAAGGAAACCAATATTAAAAAACCATGACTCTGTCCTTAGAAAAGAAAGGGACTGCATGTGTATTTGCTGCAATTTTGAAAAATGATTTAATAGATTTAATTAATTGAAAAATATTCGTCTTATACTAAACTGATTAATGTGCTATGTTTTTGTATTAGATTTATAAATAATTGTAAAGCTAGTAAGGTTAATAAGAATTCTACAGGTATAATTGAACCTTTAACTACGAAGGAAAGAATTTTTGCTTGTAATAGTATTGTAACATGTGTTCAAAGTGTATTTTTTGATGCTGAAATTAATTATATAAGGTCAAACCAACTAATGCCCAAGAAAAGCCCACTGTCAGCACTTTGTCCATTCATTGATAAGGACGGGTTGCTCGGAGTGGGAGGGCGTCTTCAAAATGCATCTTTGCTGCATAATGCAAAACATCCTATCATGCTACCTAGTCAGCATAAATTAAGTATTCTAATTGTAGAGTATTTTCACATTTTAAATTTACATGCATGTGGTAATTTGTTAATAGGCGTTTTACGCCAAGCATTTTGGATATTAAACGCTAAAAGAATAGGTAATAAATGTGCCTTAAATTGTGTTGTAGGTTGTAGATTTAGAACTAATATGTAGAGACAAAAAATGAGAGATCTTCCTGAGAGACGAGTGACGCAATGGAACATTTATTTGTCTGTGCTAATGATTACGCAGATTCAATTTTTATATTGAAGCATTGAGGTAGAGGAACTAAAACAATAAAAGGTTATATCGTTGTATTTGTATGCTTTCTTACGAAGGCTTTAAATTTAGAATTAGTATATTACCTGTGCATCAAGAATGACTTCTTGATGGGTGGGAGTATGTTTATGTGATTTAATTATTTTTGATTTAATTAATTATTTTGTTTGCGTCTTTTTTTAATCTTTGTATAATTGTTTATATGTATAATTGAATACTGAATATAGATGGCGCAGTTTGCCCCAACCCAGGAGTATGCTTGGAATGTGAGGGGTGAGCTGTTGAAATTTTTTGTAAACAACTATATCCGGTGTTGTTGTAACTGGTGCAGGCAAGCACCTAGCTCGCTCTCCGTTAGCGGCAAAAAGTATTATTTGTTCGCTCGTTGTTAGCGGCCCTTTCTATATTTCAATATATATATTATGTGTTTCCTTGTATATCTGTGATCGTCGTCCATGTTTTGTGCATATTTATTTGTGTGTGTGTGAAAATAAACGAGAAAAAGTAAAGAAGATTTTTTCCTTGTATTAAATATACACACACCCTGCGCTATACACATACGTGTAATCAATATATGTTTGTTGAATTTAAAAATAAATGAGCGATTTTAGAAGACCCGAAATGAATATGAATCATCTCAGTAAATCATTTATCTGCAGAATTATTTTTGGGACAAATTCTACTGTAAAATGTTGTTTGTTTCTGTGCAAATTGAGCTTGATACTCGCTCTTAAAACATAGTTTGATATCCAACAGAAACCATTTAAAATTTTCAACTTCATTTAACTGCACAAGTTACAAATTTAGTATGAAATTCCAGTCAGTATTTCAACAATTATTTTTTAAAAGGAAACTGCATCACAACAAGCGAAGTCTTGGTTAAAAGCTTAACAGGAGAAAAGAAATCCTGAGAGCTTGGATAAATTCACGAAGTTTATAAAAAAGATTAATTCCTAATTTTAAATTATATTCTCTGATATAGTAACTCATCTGTTATCGTAATTTTGACAACGATTTCAAATAAATTTTTCTATTATAAAGCAATAACATATACGCAGGAAACTCGAACGTCCTCTGAGACTGCTAGTGCCATCTATTGCTGAATTTCTCAGATAATTGTAAATTGTTTATTTGCTGCATGTTTTGGAAATCGAGAATGGCAGGACGTCGAAACAAAATGGAGAAATTAACATGAAATTATCCAATAATAATTACTGATAATTAATATAAAATTTTGCTTAGTTAATATTGGATAATTCACTTATTCACAATTAATACTTCCTTATTAATTGCGCATGATCTTATCAAGGCAATGAGCAATCAATCTTATACCAGCCGAACATCAATATATATCAGCAATGAAATGTCAATATATATCGCTCTAAGACTTTTTTTTGCCTACATCTTTAAAAACTATAAATAGTATGCAGCTCTATTGCATCCTGTATTTCCTGGGCATTTTGATAAATTTGCTTTCTTTTGCATTTTTTAAAAACTTTTTTCGGTCTTATATTTATGTCTTTATTAATTCAAAGCAATAATAAATTATTTTTCTTCTTAAATGTTATTGCCTTACTTTTATGAATATCAATCTGTTTTTTTTAAAGTAAAATTCTTTGAAAATTATCTGCCAATGAAGAAAAATGAGCCCAACCACATTTCGTGCTAAAAAATAACTTGTAAATATTTTCTTTCCCGTAGTGGGTGCACAGCCACCGCGGGGCCCCTCTTAGCCATATTTCTAACATAAAATAGATTTCAAAAAACACAAAAGGAATTTTTGGATTACTGGTACAAAAGTGCTTTTGTCTATAATATTCAATTTAAAATTAATTAATTAATACACATTTTCGATGATTAAAAATATTTTAAAAGGTTGATGCACTAACGTTGCGTATTTGGAAAAAATTCCTTTCTATAAACCTGCAGAAAAAGGCCAACATGGAAGCATTTCGCCATGTTCATGTTACTCGTGCTCACCCATCATGTTGGAGCACAACATGTTTGAAATATCTTCCCTATTCATATATATATATGAATAGGGAAGAAACGGTTTAATTTAGCTATATTAACGACCCTTTTTAAAGTAATACTAGCGCAACAATTTTGGGATGGACCTCGCCAATTTGAATCATGATCAGATGACGAGGGCGACACCAAAGTTAGCACCCACCCCCTCCACACCAGCGGGAGGACGGGGAAAGAACAGAGCAATTGCCCTGATAATAATGAGACTCAATTTATAGAGTTTAATGACATCTGAAAAAGGAATTTTGGAAAAGATAATAATGGTATTTGGTGCTTTTTTTTTCAAAATAAAGTTGTATTACCGGCTGGATAATACCCAGAGAGTCTAATGTATGGTATTTCAATAGCTTTTTACGAATTGTGTAGTTGCTTCTTATGGCTCTTGCCATTGGACAAACCCGCTGTGACGTGGACAGCGATTTGAGCCAATCGGACGAGTCTTTTGATTTTTTTTCAGTGGCGGAAACGGAATTCGAAAGTGATGAAATACAGGCGGAACCAGATATCACAAAGCTGCTGCTTCTTCCACAAGACAATATGCCATGGGATGTAGAAGTTAAAGATCATATGAAGTTGGAATTTTTACCATGGTTTGAAGAGTTAGGCTCCTTGAACAATTTATCGATTAATCGCTGTTTTTCACCTTTTACAAGCAATCAACAAGATATTAGTGTGCATACCTTTTGTGAAGCTAGTCAATTTGCGTATGCCACTGCAGTTTTCATTCGAATTGAGTATGCTGGTGCTGTTTATGTAAATCTTTTGGCTGCCAAAACCAGAGTTGCCCCTGTGAAAGAACTAACTATTCCTCGTCTTGAGTTACTCGGCAACAGTGGGAGCACGACTCTGCAGATCTGTGATTAGTGGTCTCCAATGGGATAGAGGGGAACCAAACTTGATGATCCTAAGAATGAAGTTTCAAAAGAAACCATTGACACTGCACCTATTTTAAAAACAAAAAGTGGGAGAACTGTAAAACCACTTATAAGATTGAACTTGTAAATTTCTGTTTTCCTATATGATCTTTGAAAATTTGTATTTTAGTCTCTAGAAATTTATAATAGTAGTTTACGTGCAATAATTTTAAAAGTAAAAAAAATGTGCATTGGTGTTGTTTTTGAAATTTTTAAGTGTTTTTTTTTTCAAGGTTAAGTTGTTTTCCAACAACTTAATGTCATGTCTACCTGTCTTTTATTGAATATTAGTTTTATTAACTGTAACATAATAACTGTTGTTAACTGTAAGTTAATAATTTCTTCTTCTTCTTCTTGCATACAGCCGACCACCCCTCCACCACTGAACGTAGCAGTATCGAAAGGATTTGTTGTGGTCAACTGCTGTAACCTAATAATTGATTTATTTTTGAACCTTCTGCGATTTAAATTTTGTGAGTGTGTGTTCTGAAAAATAAAGCGCGATGGATGCAAGAAAACGCCTGCTTATTTCATCTAGAACTTTCAGCTATGTTTTAAAGGTCTTTCGGGTTTTTTTAAAGCTATTCTCTGCTCAATAAACACAGTTTTTAGATGAGCTGGTAGCGCAAAAGAGTATTTCTTTGTGATAATACAACACCTACACCGAATTGACGGTTAGTCCTATTTTGATTGAATGCCCTGCTCCCCTCGCCACCATTTTTTTCCAGTCATCGAATGTAACTCTCCCAGAATTGCTGGGAAGGACATCCAAACGTCTTTACATTTTTTAAGTATCCGACTACATTAAAAACTCTGGTTATCGACCACATTGGAGAAAAAATTTTCAATTGTTATATTTCCTGTAGTTCAGACTTTCCTCTTTCCGAAACGGTTCATCTTTTCTTGGAAAAGGGAGGCCTGACCTATCATCTAAGGTCACATACTTTTCAGCTAACATTTGTCCTTAACTTCCATTTTCTCAAAACTTTCAGTTTCATAAAAATTATCCACCCTTAACGTGATGTCTCAAACACCAATTGAGGTATTGACATAAACATTTCAGCTTGTGTTTTAAATAATTGGGGTAATGAAACGAACTAAAAGTTTTATTGTGGGTGAAATACTTTTTTTCATTAATTGGTGTTTCTAGAAAAATTAAGTTGTGAAATTATGAAAAAAAAAAATAGATATATACGTATATTTTCCCTGTAACTTCTTGGAATCTCAAAATGTTTCTTAGATGTTGGTTCATTTCATTCATTTTTATATTCTATAACCTGTGAGCAACGAAAAATAGGACTGCTGCAATATAATTTTATGCAGTGTGTTAACCGTTTTGGTTCAATTTCATAAGAATTTATTACAAATTTTCCAATATCTCAAAATATATTATATTTTCAAATATAAATCTATATTTTTAAACATTTTCCTTCGAACGTAAT
>JAPMOQ010037680.1:2173726-2226554 GCA_026543055.1 Argiope trifasciata | reverse complement strand
GATACTGACCTTGACTAAAAACTAAAATAGCAATACACTCATGTAATGCATGTAAAAAAGCTTTTTGTTCCAAGGAACATTTCGAGAAATTTCACAAAGATTTGTATTTTTAATTTTCCTATTTTTTCAAATTTTTGTAACACAAACATTTTGCACCCCCTCCCCTCCTCTTGTTTCCACCCTTCATTTAACTGCAGACAAAATGAATCCAAAATGTTTTTATGCAATGCCAATAAAAGAAAATCTACTTTATGATGTTTCCTGTGCTGTTTACTGTGGTTGTACACCTAAAAACGCCATGTATCCACATGAGGTTACAATGGGATTTTGTCCTATATATAGCATCTATCCACTAGTGATTACATGGTACGCAAAGGGGTTAAACGCAACACTTTTACTTCGTTTTTCGTCTTCTGACAGCGGTTCCAAATGACGAGGTCCATCCCAAAATAGCCCTTTTGTTATTTGGCAACGGGACGTTAATACAATTAAACCAAACCAAACTTTGCTTCAGTTTATGTTGAAACAGCCACAAATGCTTAGCTCCAGAAAAATAATACTCCTCAGATAGAATGCTTCGAAAAATATAATTCAGTTCCATGAAAAAAAATCAACTTGTGTAACTTCTTATAAATGAATTATCTGCAGGAATCGAGAAGCTTCAAGATGGTGCACCGACCCGCGGCTTTAGAAGAGTGGTAACGAGTCACTTTCGATGCCGACGGAGAAGGGTGGTCACGCCCTCACCGATTAACCTCCCGAGCCGACCTTGAGCAGAAAATGGAAAGGCCTGGCAAAAATCCTTGACTGAATTAAAAGTTCAATTGAAAGAATAGACATTTCGCAATCTCACACTCATTTTAAGCAGCATCTAATAAGAATGGAAAATATGTTATTACATTAATGATGTGATATTACAAAAGTTTGAATCCCTGTGTTTAATTAAATGATTTATATTCTGAACCTCTATGACAAAAATACATTATTATCCTGTGAGAACATGATAATAATAATGTTATTATCATTATCGTTTATCACTACTGTTATTATTATCATTTGAAGTTTTTGGAGACTCAAAATGTTAAGGAAACAAATTGTTAAAGCCTTAAAATGTGAAGGCAATAAATTGTTGAGACCTCAAAAGGTGAAGGCAACAAATTGGATATTTATCCCTTTTTATTTTGTTTTATTTTGGAGTTGGCTTCCACAGTATAGCTTTTGAAATATGTATCGTCTGCTTATGTAGTTTTATCAAAAAAATCTGATAAATTCCCATCAAGTCATTCAAAAGTAAAAAATTTAAAAAGTACATTTTTATTTAAAAAATTTTATTATCATCGGTGAACATGATGTTGCTTTTGCCATGAGGTTTCTGGAACCTTAAAATATGAAGGCAACAAATTGACGATTTATCCCTTTTTATTTTGGACTCAGCTTTTACAGTATAACTTTTAAGATATCTATCGTCTGCTAATTTTTTTTCCATTTGGATTCCGCTATCACGGTATAGTTTTTCCATTATCTATCGCCTGCTCAAGTAGTTTTATTTTGGAGTCGGCCTCCACTGTATAGCTTTTGAAATATCTGTCGTCTGCTGCTGTAGTATTTGTCTTGGAAATTACAGGGCTATTCCCTAACTCAAGCAACGTTTTTAAAAAATAAACCAAACAAATTAAAATATTGTTTATATAATCGATACAGATTGTTGATCCGGGGATCATTTCAACTAATCAAAATAAGGTTATTAGAAAATATTGCATAAGTCAGATAAATGTCAAATTTGGCGATTTGGTACGCATCACCAACTAAATTTACAACTTGATTTCCAAATTATACATTTTCTGAATTCTTTCAAATTGTCTCAATTAAGTCATTATACAGTTTAAACCAGTTTGAAACAATCACGAGACTGTCAGATGACACACACGTCGATATTTAGAAAAACGATGGGAAAACTGGAAAGGAAAGTTAAAAAAATTATATATATATATATATATATATAGAGAGAGAGAGAGAGAGAGATGTCTCGTACTTGTTTCAAATCGGTTTAAACTGGTTAATGACAAATTAAGACAAATGCTAGTTTAAGAACTAATAATGTTCTCACATGATAACTTGAAATTTGCGATCATAGATTTCATTTTTGTTTTATTCTTATTTTTTCCCTTTTAAAATTATATCAAGTATAATTCTTTTTATAATTTCGCACAAAAAAGTAACAGTTTCCCTCATCTTTTTAATAAATTTTTAAGCATTCTATTCAGATGGGTGGGGTTAAATTACAGTAAATTAAATTTTACTTAAATGAACGCGTTGAATATTTTGAAGGTGAAAAAAGTTTTTTTTATCACTGTGTTGCCATCACAATGACAAAAATTCAAATTAAAAGTTTAGGTTAACTGTCACTGCAAGCCTCATTTAGAAAAGTATAATTTTCAACATATGTCAAGTAAATAAAAAAAATGATATTTTCTCAAAAATTGAATGTGAGATAAAGAATTTATTGGCTTTTAAATTATCTGCCATATTAGTTAAATTAATTTGTCTCATTTTAAGCAAACGTAGTTTAATATGTTGTGTCTTAAGACACTTCATAAGTCTGTTGACAGTTATCTATCAGCGATTTAAGCGTAGCAGCGCCTCTTGTTTTTTCGGTAGCGTCAACTAGGGCCAAGAGTATGAGTTAGCTACTCAAGCATCACAATTCATTTTACGGGGCGGACTTCCTTCATACATTTTATTCATTCATTCACAATTCTTTATTTAAACCTGAATCAGAGAACAATCACCTCTGAACCAGTACCTTTAGTGGTACTGTACTCGACATAGAGGGTTTTTAACCATGACAAATTAATACGTGCATCAGTTAACACCACATGCGTGGAGTCTATCCCGGCCTTTAGTTTGATATATACTGGGTAACCGCTGTAATAGGGGCCCAATAACTAATTTCTAATTTATTAATAATCTAATCCAAAAAATTATCTTAATGAAGCTAAGAATACTATTTTATGTAATTTGGGCCCATAAATATTATGATGCATAGAAAATTTTATATTTGTATATGGACCTTTGTTCTTATGAATCATTTTAGTAGCACTGTCCTGAAATAACAATATTTTAAATGAAAACAAAGGTCCGTTCCAAAGATTCCCATTAAAATTAATTTAATTATATTAGTATGGAGTCAAGAGATGCGGTAAATCGGTCTGAAAATATTTTTTATACTTTAGATGATTGTACTATGCCTATAACCTTCGTGTAAGTGCAAGAAATATTTCGTCGAAGTTTTATCGGAATGCAATGAGCGATGAGGCAACGCATAAGAGACTTACAGACAAACATTCATTTTTATTTATTTATTATTCGGATACAGGACGCCAAATAGTTATTATTAAAGCTAACTCATTGCCACTTTAATCCAAAGTTTAAATTATGTAGTAGCTATCAGAAAGTTAGAAAAATCCATGATACAATGAAAAAAATTGCCTGTGGCTCAATAACAGCACGAGTTATATGATCATCAAAATGTGCAGCTAGAAGAAACGATGAAGGGACGGACCAGGTTAGATAAAATATTCAAAATTTTACAGAGTATGGATTCCAGCGACACAGCTGGTCTCCAAAGACGGCAAATCAATAATATGAATGAATGTGAATCATTTCAAAGGGAAGACTCGTTCATTTTTCAATCGAAGTGAATAGTCGATGATCATTTTTGCTCGAACGATTCGCCGACCCGCTTTGATCAAACGCCCCTCTTCAAGGCTGAGAAAAACTACGACCTCACAATGAGTTCGGAGTTCGATTCCTATTTCGAACTGACACCCCCGACATGCGGATTACCTTTTGGAACACGGCCTTCTCCACCCCTGCAAGGGCAGGGCCTTCGCGGTCAGCGAATGAAGAATCATAGGTTGTGCCCTCAATCTCCAGAATCGGAACATGCGACTGGTTTGGACTTGCGGACGACGCCTAGATAACCGAGCGAGAGAAAAACTTTTGTTTTTGTCATCCCTTTCGGGCCGAGACGCCCTCACAGCCGTATAAATGGCCGGTCCCCTCAGAGTGCGGACCACAGCTCACTCAAGCAACCCCGCATCCACAAGCCAAGATGAAAGTGGTAAGTCCGCCCTTTCTTCTGATTCTCGGTGGCTTAAAAAGGTAGGCAACTGGAAAGATCAAAATGCATCTATCTGCAAAATAAAATTTCGAGTTCGAAATGATAAGATTAAAATAGTTTTTAATTGTATAAATAATAATAAATTAAAATCAAATCTACTATCGCAAATTTCTAGTTATCATTTGAGAACATTGGTATTTTCTAAGTAATTATTTGTCTTAATTCATTTAAGTTATTAACCAGTCTAAACCGATTTCAGAAAATCTCGGGACTTCTCTATCAGCCCCTATAACTGGTTAATGACTTAAATTAATCAAGACAACTTGTAAGAATTCAGAGAATGTATAATTTGGAAATTAAGTTGTAATTCCAGTTGGTGATGTATTCCAAATCGCCAAATGTGACATTTATCTAACTTCTGTATTATTTTCTAATAACCTTATCTTACTTTGTTGAAATTATCTCTGAAAGAACATTCTGCATCGATGAAACAAACAATATTTTAATTTGTCTGGTCTATTTTTTTTTAATGTTGCTTGAGTTTGGCAATAGCCCTGTGATTTCCAAAGGAAATACTACATCAGCAGTCGATAGATAATTCAAAAGCTTATACTTAGCAAGCCAACTCCAAAATAAAAAAGGGATAAATTGCCAATTTATTCCCTGCGCATGGAGAAGCTTCAACAATTTGTTGCCTTCACATTTTGAAGCTTCAAAAAAGTCGAGGGGAAACAATATCATGTTCTCACATGATAATAAAATATTGCGAACATTCTCTAATTTCATTTTTGTCGTGGAGAAATTTTATATAGTCTAATAAGAATGAACCAGTCTCCTAGGGGAAGAATCAACACGAGCTTATTTAAAGTCAAAAAATGTGAAAACAATTGTGTGTGGAAAGAGTTAATAAATGTTTATATTACCTAATACAAATTCTGCTAACAGAGAGTCATTCGTAAACAGTTTTTAATGCTTTCCCGAGTTTTTTTTTCTTTCTTATTAGTAGAAGATGAATTAAATTATTCAATCCTAAAATAGGCATTACGCTAAATTAATTTGCGAAAGTGATTTTTCCTCTCATCACTGATAGTCTAATGAACTCTTTGATGATTAGAAAGTCGGTTTCAATGCTGGTAAATCAATTGAGATATTTAATAGGAAAACAAAATCTCCATTAGGAAGTTATACAATTTAATCGTTGAAGAATGTTTTTTAATTTATCGAAAGCTTAAGCTGATTAATGTGCATCAATGAGTAATCATCGAAAATTAGAAATCTACGAAAATGCCACTCAGTTTTTAAAGTTTAGAAATAAATAAATAGCAAATAATGTAAAAGCTAAAAACGATGAAATTTTGACTGTTTGCTTTGAAAAGTCGAACGAAGGCATGAATGAACCTCTTTAAACTTCACTTTCGAACGTAAATAAATCAACAAAAAAAAAATTATTATTTCATATAAAGGGAGAAAACAAATTTTCAGTTAATATTCGCTTGATATTAAAAGAAAAACTGATATATGTTTAAATGCAACTTTTTCAGAATTCTTTAAATCATCTCAAATTTCTGTTGAGTCGACATTAGTTTCGAGAATGGAAGCTTGATCTTTTTCATATTTACAAAGATTTTCAATAGACTTTGCGTTTATTTTCCTGAAGTATTAGAGATTTAAATTTTATACTCACGTGTTATAGAATAAAATATGACACTTTGAAATTTTCAAAATCTTAATAAGAACGAATCGATCATTTAATGATGTTTTAATTCCATATGAGTGATGTCACTTGACAGCAAATATGAGTAGAAAAATTGATCCCAAGTTCCCACAATTCTTGTAATAATGATGATACCGGGCAGCAAGTTTGAAAAGGAAAAATGGATCACAAGTTTCCAAAATACTTGTAATAATGGTGTAACTTGGCAGCAAATTTGAAGGGGGGAATAACTGATATCAAGCTGCCAGAATACTTGTAATAATGATGCCACCTGGCACCAAGTTTGAGGGGGGGAATTGATCACGGTCCCAAAATACTTGTAATAATGAGCTTAAAATTAGAGGCTAAAAAGTGGGAAATAATTTTAAATGAAGTTTACTTTTTAATAGCATAAATAAAACTAAGATCTTATTTAAAAAGTAGTTTTTATTCAACGGACTACCAGCAAAAACAAAGCTTATTTGCGTAGTTATAATTTTGAAACTTTTACAGCTCGCAGTTCTCGCTTTGTTGGTGGCCGTCGCAGTGGCCGAAGAGATGATGGCCGCAGAGTCCTACCCAGTGGCCACTTACCATCAGGGTCCAGCAGTCGCTGCCTCATCCGCTGGCCACGCCTACGGAGCCCATGGTGCCCACAGCAGAGGATACGGAGCCTACGGAGCCTCCAACTACGGCGACCACGGACGCTACGCCGACAGGGGCCATGCCGCCTATGGCCATCACAACATCGGTGGACAACGATCCCATGACGCCTATGGAGCCCAAGGTTCCAATTATGGAAAGTACAGGAACGTCGGAGCCTACGCTCAAGACAAGGTGAGATTTTTGAACTGTTTCCTGGTAGCAATTAATAACATAGCGGGTTGGATTTTAAAACCATTCATTAAAACTTATTCACAGTCAAGATCCTTCTGCGCTTATTCGCTTTATTATTTATTTTGGGCGTTCTCGTTTATTTTTTTTTTATTTCTTCTTTTCTTTATCTAAGAAGAACGTAAATAACCGGTAATTTTGTCCTTCATTTTTTTGAGAGTGTTCCAATTGTAGTCATGGTGTTGAATCTAATGCCACTTGGTCATACCAAGCCCGAATGAGCGGAGCTCTTTTGGATGAAGGCAAAGGTGTGCGCCTTTCGTTGTGAACGAGCACTGTTCAATTGACTTTGCTCGAACACACAAGACACAACCCTTTTTAGGAGACAGTCGAACTCACTCATCTATCCGTAAGTCAGAATTTGGAGACCGACTCATCACTACATAAATAAAAATGAATGTTCATCTGTATGTCTCTTAGGCCTTCCTAAACCGTTCATCTGATTGAGGTGAAACTTGGTTGGCTTACTGCTTACACCTATACGAAGGTTAGAGACATAATGCAATCATCTAGAGCATAAAAATTATTTTCAGATCTATTTGCCACCTCTTTTAACCATCGCTTAACAACCAAATAACTCGCCAAGGAAACACAACAGATTCAGTAAAGATGCTAAATTCAAACAAGACGTTCATATTTCGTAGCTATTGTACGTAAATGCGACGCAAGTCGTTCTCTGATGTAATAGTTTTAGTAGAGAGTGCACGAGAAAGTTTGAGGGGAACCAATCCTACAGGATTGAAATTTCAACTAAACAGTTAATAAAATTTTAGCGATTTTTTTGCAGAAACTTCCTAAAATATTATAGTACAAATAATGTTGCACCATCTTAGTTTTCAAAAAATTATATTTTCAACTATATTGAAGATTTTATGATATAAATATAGTTTATATGTTTAATCAATTTAAAAAGAAAATATTGTAATAATATTTTGTAACATTAAACGTGAGAATTCGAGAAATCACGAGATACAATAAATAGTTTCTTTCATTTCCATTCTGAAAGAACAGCAAGTTTTTCAATTCTAAAAGAATACACAAATCTAATACACAAAAATGAGTATTTGTCTGCAGAATAGAATAATAAAAATAGAATAAATACTGTTTGTGCTTCTCCTTTATATATCCTTCCATTTCAATGAATGTACTCATTGGTGACAAGAAAATAAATACCATTCTTTCTATCATTCTTAATTAAATTAGACAATTATTTCAAATTCTAAACGATATTTACAAGATTATTTCTTCTGTGACAGAAACGCGCCGGGTTTCAGCTAGTAAGAAATAAAATTGCTTTTTTCATTATGAATTGGCGACCAGCTGTCTTGTCATGAATATTGGTTACATTTAATTTAGGATAAATCTTTCAAATATAAATTCATGTCTATGATTCCGTCAAATAGACAGACGTGAACATCATTATGTACTAAAATCATTACAATTCAACATTTAATGTAACAATGAAAAGTGTTTGAGTTTCAGGGCGCAATATAAATAATCTATTAGTTATCTCTATCTTTCTAAATTACACAAATATTAAATTGCCAAAATTCACAAAAGAATTCGAGACTACTCAGTTAGTTTCATTAAAAATACATTTTTTTTTTAAATTTCAAATGGCATAAAGTTTATTTCTGTGAAATGACATTTTTGGAGGTTACTACAGAAAAATCAAAAATTCAACTGCATTTGCAACCCAACTAATATTTAATTATGATTTCAAAAAAAATTATTCCGATACATTTCTTGAAAAGTGCCAAAACATACATGCGTTCACCTTTATTAATAGAAGAAAAGCTTGATGAATATAATATAACAAGGTGACTAGAATTGTAAATTGTATTAAAGAAAAAATGACTGTAATTAAAATTTGAATTGACTTCTTTGAAGATACCAAGATTCATGGTTAATTTCTAGAATTTGGATTAAATAATGAATTTTCATTATTTTTATATATTAATAAAAGCCTCCTTTATAAATATAATATAATTTTAATCATTTCTTTAGTATTGCACGAAAAAGATAATATTAATCATTTTTAAAAAAGGATTTTTAAATTTATTTTTTCTTTTCTTCTCGTCATTTTAGAAGATCAAGACAAACTCCATTTAATCTCTTAATCATTGGATCTGTGCTTCTTAAAGGTATCCAATATTCACTGCTCAAGCATATAAGAGAGATTAGATCAGATTAAATCATCCAAAGACATGATAAAAAAGATCAGATAGGATCGTCAAACACTTAGAATATTCAATTGATCCTCACCTGAATCAATGGGGCAGCATATTCCTGAGACAGAAAGTGTCACCTATTTAGATAAAAGATAAAATAGTTAAGGGGTTAAAGCTCAAGGCATAGCGCTTATGAAATGCTTTAAATCACCGGTCTAAAGAGAATCAAAATGGTGGGAATGGAGAATACATTTACAGTTAATTTAAAAGATTTTGGGTCTAACTAGTAATAATAATTGCCTTACTTTTCTGTAGAGAAAGCGAGGAATTCTTCTCACAAGGGACATTTTTCTGCCAAAATTCCCATTTTTAAAAGACACGTTACAATTGGCGATAACTCAGCCCAAACTCGGGTTCTTATAGTTGGTAGCCAGATAACATGACCACGTGACTAAAAGTGATCACCCAATCTTGAGGATGTTATCTGGCTTAAAAAGCTTTCACCACAATACTCTCCCTCCAGTGAGAGGTGAGACGAACGATATCATGTTGCTGTTGAGTGGTGGTCTTTAGGCCTTATCAAACGGCAAAATATCGTCTTCACTTTCCGTCAGCAAAAGACAGCGAAAGTGACGTCACTTCAAAGTTTCACATGATTGGTTGAATTTCATTTGCGGACAATATTTCAGACGACATTTTCGAACTGGTTAGCAAACGTTGTCGATTATGAAACTTGCTTGACCGATTTCTGAAGGTAGAAACGGAAAAGTGCTGGCGAAATTTCACAGTGTGATAAGGCCTTTACGGGCTGCTGAATTTTTTTAATGCGTCTTACCCTTTCTCTTTTGGGGGGAGGGGGCTGATTATTTATCGGTTTCAGTTTTTATTGACTGATTATTTATCGCTTTTATTTATTTTCTAGCTATTACCCTGCGCGTCGCTGCCTCATAAGAAACAATTTTGGAAATATCGGTTGGAATTTAAAATAACTCTCTTGTTTCATTAGGAGTAATAGGAAGAATAATATTTATTTTCGTATCGGAAATGAATGTATTCATTGAAATGGAGTGATATATAAAGGAGAAGCGTCAATGATATTAATTCTATTTTTTAAAACTTTATGATTCGAGAGTTAAGGGTTGGCAATATGCTTTTGATTTTCCATCTTCAGAAGAAACAAATAAGTGCAAGTAATAAGAACTCGAAATTTCATCGCAATCGGATGAGCGGTGCGGCAACGCATAACAGACAGACAAAAAAACTTTCATTTTTACTTATTTAGATTATTTTGGTAGAGGACGCCCTTGCAACTGCAATGAAGGTTGTGTATTTATTTCTATTGCCCTCGTACTAGGTCACCAATGTTACTATTGGCGATAGCTAGGATCGAACTAGCGATCTTACGGTTCGTATCCAGATAACATGACCACAAGACTGAAAGCGACCACTCCAGCTTGCGGCTGTTATCTGGCTTATAAAGCCTCCCCTACAGCCTCTGAAATTTTGTCCTCACGTCATAAAAATAAGTAATGATGATTGTGCAAAACAACTAAAAACATGGGTTATTCTCTTCAGGGAACCGGATACGAAAAGGCCTACGCCTACGACAAGAAGGCCGGCCACCACGCCATCACCGCCGACCACGGAGCCCAGGCTTCCAACTACGGAGTCGCCGACCGAGCTGCCCACCACAATGTAGGAGCCTATGGAGCCGCCGGACACGCCAGATACGGAGCTCACGACAAATACGGCGCCCAGGCTTACGGAGTCAACGCTCACGACAATGGCGCTTACGGCCGATATGGAGCTGCACACGCCCAGATGGTCCACTACGCCCCAGCAGCCTACCACAGCTACAGCGCCCCTGCAGCCCACTACAGCGCTCCTGTCGCTCACTACTAAATTTTAGGTGAGAACTCATCCGCTCTTTTGGGATACATTTGACCAGGGGTAATTTACGCCTGCTGGAGTTTATATTTAAAATACTACAAGTATATACATTTGTATATTACGATGCGACATTTCTGCGCTTTAAAATAATATTTTTTAATCATTTTTAATGACTGCTACGTTTATATGCCTTTATTCTTTATTTCGGTAACTAATATGCTTTAAGCTGACTTAAGTGCTATATAAGCATTATCGAAAGCCATTTAGTATTCGTCATAGACATGACAATGCTGTTGGATAACATTGACATAAGTCAATGTTACCCGCATTAACAATCATGTTAATTTTTTATTGACCTTATTATTGGATAACATAATGAAAGCATTAATTACTAACTTTTACCCGCGACTTCATTCGCTTGGAAATTTTGACGTATATGTACGAGATCTGACGGTCTGATCAGCAGTCGGCAATGGCTGTCTGCGAGCAAAACGAAAACTCGACAGCCCATCACCGCCTGGCTGCCTCGGATGTCCAACAGGCTGGGGTTTAACACCTATATAGTAGTCTCGTCCTATATTAAAATATATAAACTCCTCTAGTAGTAATCTCGTCCCATACTAAAGTTTATATACTTCCCTAGTAGTAGTCTCGTCCCATGCTATTCACTTGCACTGGTACAAAAAGATTCCCCGGCCGCTGTTTTGTGTGATATTGCGTGTTGGGGTATCTTCGCTTGCAAGATGGAGCAGCAATTTGAAAACCAGCAGTGTGACCACCGCTAGGCAAAGTTGCAAAAATGCCGGAGGTAGCTTCAGTCAGAGCTATATTGCGGCCCTTGCGGTGTTGAGCATTAGAAGCACAAACGTCTTATTCATACCCCCTGGAAAGAATAATTCCTTCCCATTATTTACTCAGTTCAGAATCGTTTCGTAGACTTGACGCTGCTGAAAAGGGAATCGTAATGTCATTTCATTGGCTTCTAAAACAGAGATGCTCCTTCATAACTTCGCTTGAAATTCTCCTCTTCACTGTAGTGGGGGTAGGCCTAAATCAGCGAGATGTAGAAATCATTTTACAGTTATAGAAATCATTTTATCCTCAATCTCTACCAGAGCTATGCTAATGATTAGGTCATTGTGAGTGCCATATCTTCTGATAAAGCTTCCTTGTATGCATCCCACAGCTGAATGGGATTTGATAACCCGCAAGTGCTCGTTAAAATTGCCAAAAGGTCTTCTAGTTATTTTCATAGCTTTATTACTCCTCTTCCAAAGATTAGATTTACGTTTTCTGTGTATTTCGATAAATTATCAAATAATAACAAGTTTAAAAACCTAAAACACGATACACTTAAAAGTGAAAGCATGTACGAAAAATATATAACATAAATACAATTTAATTACAAAAACACACTACTAGCGTAAAAACAATTTATTTACATTGTATACCTAAAATACAACAAAAGAGCAAATCAAATTCGTGTTTCTTTAAAATCAAGTCAAATGTTTTAGATTTATCGACCGAGATTGAGATATATAACACAAACCGTATACTATAACCGTATACTACGCAAAATTTTTAAATTTTCAATTAAAATGAAAACACAATTGTCAACCATCAGAACATACTGCGCATGCATGAATTTTCAAGACCATTTGGAGTAACACAAATGCGTGAATTTTCTACTCCAGTTGAGGTAACGCAATGCATATTAGAAATTTTTAATTTCAAAGTCCGATTAATTAATAATATTTAATATTAAATGCATCGAAACTCTAAGAAAATAATTGAATAAAAGAATTGTTTGAAATAATTAGTTGAAAACATGTTCAGCCTAACCTCGTTAGTGCAAGGAATAAAATTGAATTGAAGCCTTACTCATTTGGCGGTGGGGAAATGAAGATTTTTGGCGCGAAATTTAGTTTTTAATTAATAAAAAATTAAACACTCCGCCTTCCTTAAATTAATTTTCTTGTTTTTCTTTCTGCATGGAATTAAATTCGTATTTTAAGCAATTTTCTTTTTTTCCCCCCAAGTTGAAGATTTCGTAATTCGAGTTATATTTTTCGAGTACTTGTATTTTACTGCTGACTTCGCTCCCCCAACTTTGACTACTCTCAAAAAGTTTTTTTAACACCTATCAATTTCTTCAGCTATTTTATTATCAAATATTTCATGCAGTTAGATTGTGTTTAAACTAGCAAGAAATCCGAGTTGGGATAATCATGGCATTCGAAAATAAACCACCCTTCATCTTTCTACAGGGACATTTTCTGATGCTCAGGAAGTGAATCGACGCCAGACCCCAAGAGAATGCATTCATTCTACGGAATACTGAAGGATCACTTAATTTATTATCTTTGTTTTTCGTTTCTGTGTAATGTATTAGAAAACAAATAAAAGAATGTGTACCCTCTATTTGATCTTGCATTTGTTGAAAGTTTGAAATTTTCCTCAGCAACTTGAAGTTTCTAATAAATCATCTAACGGCCAAAACCACACAACTTTCATTTTTCTTACATTACTGAGCAACAAGTAAATAAAACAGGTTGTTTTTTTTTAGAAATTGTTAAAATATCGGTTGATTTTGAAACGATACAAAAAAAATCTGTGACTTAAAAAATATATATTTAGTTCTAAAGGAACAAAATCATTCAATAAAAACATTTTGGTTTAATAGTGGAATAATGTCTCCTTCTTTTGTCTTTTTCTCACAAATCGAATTATTCAATATTTAAGGTATCCGAACAAGCAACATTGCAGGATTGTTTTGTTTAAAGAACTTAATCATTGTACTCATGTCTTTCTTCGACTGGAGAGATTAATGGGATCTTGTAGCTATTTGGAGATAGGTATGATCGAACCAGGGACCTTACGATTAATATTGTTATCAATTAAATATTTTGATGCATAGCAGAAGTTTTAAAATAAATTTTGCACTTAGGTCTGAAATGTATTGCCTTCAATTTCATAAAGATATGCAAATGAAAGTGATGCATCTGATCTTTAGAGCAAACCAACTGGGTGCAAAGAGGTTAAAGTTTCTAATAAAAGTGAATAAGAGAAGCATTTAGAATCTTCTTGTTCTTAAACTCCTCTATTAATTCTTTGCAAATTCTAAAAAATAAATACTTTCTTTAAATATTAAATATTTTGATCCTTGTTTTTGCTGACCTGAAAAAACTCACCAGTTACCAGAATCTGAAGTGAAATTTAGATAAGTTGAAATGCATAATTCTGAAATAAAATTTTGCCAGTGTGTTTGGCTTTGTAGTCGCTACTGATTTACAATGAAAGCAAAATACTAATTTCATATTTATTTAGAATTGTAGAAGAAATGGCATCCCTTCTTCTACATCCCGGGAATAAAGAAACATAATTTGAAGGGCACTTTGCAGCAATGTTCTTTAAACGTATCTTAAAATTAATTACACAAGTTAAAGATAAAAATATACCCATTATAAAGTGGCTAACTAGCAATACAATTAAGGGTAATTTTTTTTTTTTTTACCAACTGATAAAATATGTAAGGGTACCAGTATTCTTCTAAAAAATTATTAGATTTTCTACATTAAAAATGTATCACAAGGATTTATTAATAAGGGATACTTCAGTTTAAAGAATCTGTGGTGATATCTTAATAAGACAGATAACATCTACGGGAGATGAGCATGCTTTTGTCCTGCGGTTATGTTATCGGCCTTCAAACCGAAAGGTCCCGGGTTCTATTCTGAGACAACATCAAACTCCCACAAATCAACTATCAGACTATTAAATATAATAATTTCTTATTATAACATAATATGCAGGTATAAATATATTGAAACTCATAAGACTTCAAGATCAGTAATGATAAAAAAATCAGTAATCTTTTTTTCCAATAGGTGCTCAGCAGGACTTATTATATTACTGTGAATTTTATTATATTTGAAATATAAACAATGAAGATGAAACAAACTGTTCATAATGGATTAAGAAAATAGACTGTTTTAGAGAAATTTACCATATCTAATATTCAGCAATGAATAAGACTGAAACTGGATATTCATGCACTGTATTATTATTTAAGCCATTATTGCATTTCAAATGCTACTTTTAAATTTCCACATACAACAATTCCATCCATGTTATTATGCATCTTTTTTTGGTGATTTCAAAATGACATACAGAAATAATTCATTTTTAAAAGCCTCTCTTCTAATAATTTGCTTCTATAATTCATTCTCAAATACAATTATAAAAATCGATATATAAAACAGTAATGTTCAAAACTTTAAATGAATTATGTGATTAAAAATTTAAAATTATTCAATGGAGAGTACAATGATGAAGAAATCCCCAGGAATACAGTATATTAATAGATACCACAAAATTAAGTGTATATGATAGACATTAAAAATGTTTCAAGAAGACAAAATTTATAGCTTTCATAAAATAGTTTATTAGCATCATACAAACAATAAAAAATCCACATTTTCTAATTTAAAATATTCATCACAATTTTCAATTTGCATATGTACACATATATGATTATTAATAAATAAAAAGTTACTATAAAAAACCATCAATAATATATGAGATTCATAAAACTACTGCAACAAAATAAAGTCATATCATAATATAAGCACATGTGATGATGGAATAATGAAGACAAAAGAAAAAATAAATGTGAAATGATGATACATGTAAAGTAAATAAAGTAATTATTTTACAATTTCCTTTATACAAGTTACCATTGTGAGATTGCAAACAAAATTAATTTTTTTTTTCATAAGGCATTTTTTTTTAATAAAAAGATAATTTGTGTTAACTATATTTTTAAAAATGAATTCATTTATTCAATGAGATGTGTTTCAGCAGCATTATTTTAATTTAAAATTAAGTTTTTTTAAAAAAAGAAGAAATGAATAATATCATCACTGACACTACATTAGTGTATTGAATCAGTGCATTTTGAGGATGTTCACATAGAACGTCTGCTCTCTGATTCCATTTTAATTTTTCTCAAGCCAATATTTACTCATTCTTTTTCATGCTAAAAAGTCTTACCACCATTTATTGCATAAAATTACATTAAACTACAAGTCTTTCTTTTTTGATTGTGGAAAATCTATATAAATACATCATTAGCATGTGTTAATCTTCATTTGAATACATGAGAAAATAAATTTTGTATGAATGCACATGAATGAATTTCTATAACATTTTAAAGGATTCCACAATAAATAATTTTGAATATCACAAAATGTAACACAAATCATTAACTTTCTGTCACTACATTCATTTACCAGTTGCATTGATTTGAAAGACAATATTGATATTTCATTGTATTTGTGTATGTCATTCTGAAATTCTTTAAAATTGAGAAATAACATGAAATGGATTCAACGAATAAAGGCATGTTTCCCCTATTTTCCTACTATAAAAACTGCAAGTACATAAATCAGTGGTGTGCACCCTACAGACAAGCAGCAAGATTTCATAATTTATTTATATTTTCAATTTCATTTATAAATATATTGAATTCAATAAATAGATGAGACATCTTATTTGGGACATTATTATTCCCATCTTGATATTAACATAAATAACACTCAGGATATTGAGACTTTACCAAGTAATTTCTGTGTTTTAAATTACACAATACTTTTATTTGACCTCTGATTTAAATATTGAAATTCAATACTTATTTGAAACATGTGTCAGTCATATCATTATAAAAGAAAAAGTTCATTTCATAGGGCTGACACCAAGCATAGTTGGTACAAATTAATAAGGTGCTGATTTTTAAGATGTCTGCTAGCAATCATGTACTTTATGTTTGCATATAAACAGTTAAAACTGTTTATACAGGAACAACTACAAGGATAATCTGCAACCCAATTTCCAATTGCTTGTGCCCAATTCAATTTCTAAATGCTCAAACTACAATATTTCTGAGCACCATTTGCTGGCAGTGGTTCGAAATCTGTCCTACTACGGAATAGGGAAACAGAATAAAGTGGAATCGCAAAGATATCAACTGGTATGGGAAATGAGAATAAAAAAAATTTAAAAAGTGATGTTGAAATGAAAACATATTCAATGAGAAATACAAAAGTCTGATTTCTTTGCCACAGACATTCAAGTTAAATACACATCCCAAGTATTTTGTCACACAATTTTTAAGTGTATACCTTCTATGCATCTAGATATATTCACGATCAGTAGTGTTTGAATTCTGTCACAAAATCTAAATAACAGTAAGTAAATATACCCACAGCCACATTTCTATCTGCATACCTACACCAGCAATAATAAATAAAAATAAAATAAAACATTAATCCAAGAGTTATCTTTAAAACTGCATCATAAATATTAAGCTCAATGTATCAGTTCAAACCATTCAACCACCATTTTTCAAATTCAAATTTTACTTATCATTTCTTGCAATAATTCAAATAAAATGATTTTAAAGAAAAATTCTTTCAAAAGCTTTAGAAATAATTAAACTTGCATTCTCAAGATGAAAAGGTATCTGCATTCAGAATTTGATTTGACAAGTTTGGAAAATGGTCATGACCATATAATATATGTATAACATCTAAATAACACATATACAAATTCTTGAATTCATTAACATTTTTTTTTTCATTCTATTTAAATTATTTACAAAAAAGTATCATAATGAACAACTTGTAGTTACCAATGTTCAGAGTAGTAATGACTGAAGATTAGGTAATTTGAACTTAATTACAATGGAAATACTGCATCCAACTGCAACTTCTTTTTTATATCTTAAACAAGAAAACCTTGACCATCTTTGACAATGAGGGTAAAAATGGCAAAATTTGGGCTGTAAAATAAACATTTTACTGCCATTAAAACTTACTAGCACTAAAATTTTTAAATGAACTTTTTATAAGACTGATTAATATTTAAAGATATCTTAAGACAGAAGTATCTTTTATATTTACATTATTTAAAATCTATAATTTTTTTTTGAAACAACAGTTAAGTGAATGTGAATACTAATGTTTGTCCACCTTCCCAGACTTTTTACTGTGAAGTAATTTCAAAATGATTAATGTGCTATATAAATTAATTTATTTAATTAAGAGATTAGAAGGCACTGCTAATCACATGGACGGATATATATAATGAATTTCACAGTCAGTTCTAGGATAACTATGATGCAATATATCAAAAAAAAAAAAACATGTTAAAATATTTCAGAAAGTTATGATATAAAAAAAGTTGCGAAGTATATCAGTTATTAACTATAAAGGCTAACAAGCAGATTAAAAACACCTAAAAAATTATTTAAATATTAATAAATGAAATATTACTACTCAAGGTTTCTTTTGTGTATTTAAAAAGATTATGGTTAAATTGGCCCATCAAACTTTAATAAATAATATAAGAGGTTCCTTTATTTGATAATCCTTGGCAGCAAAACTGTAAACTTCTTTCTATCAATTCTTTAAGATTGAAAAATTAAATGTATGAAGTAGCAGTACATGTGGCCTAATACATTATTTATAACTGACCACTAAACATCTATATTTTAAATGTGACTCACTCCATATAGTAAATTTGTACACAATCATACCTTTGGACGGAATTTCAGTGAAATAACAATAAAAACATTAGTTCCTTCACCATTTCAGCAGATACCATAACAAAGTTGAGCAAAACAATGAAAGAAGAAATAAAATCTTTGATCCTGAAATACTGCCAGCAATATTACAACCATCAGAAGAGCATGTATAAACACAGGATCTGTATTCTCTTTCGTCTCCTACGCGCTGAACATATTCACAATAATTTCCATGATGCCTTGAGGAACAAAAACGCCGGGTTCCAATAGTTCCTAAAATTGAATGAAATGCAGTAAATACAGAGTTTATAAATGCTTTTTTTTTAAAAATAGATATAATACATAATTATATGGAGCTGCAGCAGGGTGTATAGTTAAATTTTATGCTAAAAAATACACCTTTTAAATTATTAAAAATGGGTATTAAATGAATTATATTAGGTATTAAATAAGTGTCCAGTTTTATTGAAATATAAACATAAAATGTGAAAACTGAATACTGTTCACAAATGCTGAAACTAAGTTATCTAAAATGTTTTCTAATGCAAATTTCATTTTAAAAATCTCATTAAAATATTTTCAAGGCATATCTTTTATTACTCAATTGCATTACAGTAATGTTAGGAAAACAAAATTAACATTTCAATTCCTTAAATAAAACGTATTAAGAATTAATTGAATAAAAGATTGTTTCATTTTAGAAATTTTTTCAAATCATTTCAATAGGTTTGATTTTTCCACTATTAACTTTTGATATAGATTTTTCAGAGGTGGCAAGGGAGGGGGGAGATTTCTCTCTCCCGTCGACAAGCAGTTGAGAATTTCGTCGGAAAAAATCTTTACTGCTTCGGAATGCAGGTGTGGAGAGTTTGGTATTAACGTATATAATAATTTAAATCCCATCTTAGAATTTCTGTATTATAAACAATAGAAGTATCCAAGGAACGATTTAAGTTGACAGAATGATAATGTTTGACAAATAGCTAACAAGACGATTGGTGAACACTTTTTCTGGCAATTTTCCATGGGTCGATTTAAAAATAAATGTAAAGCTAGATCGACTGATAAGCGAACATAAGATGGAACTGTCACATATCCAACCCATAGTTTGCTCACCATTTGACGAGGTGAAAAGCGTCGCATTTTGACTACTGTTCTTTGTTGGTTGACTAAAAAATCGAAGCTGCGGATATTACAAGGAGAGAGATTCAGATTATAGTTCACCTCATATTGGGCAGAAAGGCCATACAATATCATAATATATATAATAGTTTTAGAACCTCATGTTTTTAATTAAAATCTGAATGTCAATTAAACCAGATTATTATTTTTTAATGCTGATACAATTCCTTATTTTACAATCGTCCACATTTACTTAGTTGCAGGAAAATGTAACTGCATCAATGAAAAGCAAAAATGAATTTTAAAGTGGTATAAAAGCATTTCTGGTAGGGAAAATTTATTCTGAAATTACTGTAGAAAAATGATAAAATATCAATATATTCTAATTGGTCAAACATTTAATTAACTTTCATACATTGAAAAATTAACATCTTTCTCACTCTTTTTCAAACAATAAGTATTCAAGGTTTTAGATCTATCACTTATAAACACAGACTCCATGACCTGTATTTATATTTAGATTATATTTTTAATTCTCTCAGGATATTGGCAATTTTATTTAAACCAGATTTTGAAGATGGCTAGTTTAACGAGTAGAGAAGACATATTTAGTAGTAGAAAAATTTAATTTTCTCACAATTTAATAAAATTATAACAATTTGTAATAACAAAATTTCATTTATAAAAGCAACAAATAGTTTTATTAAAAATTTAAACAACAATGATTTTCCCCAAAACTAATGCAATATCAATATTTCAATAAAAAAAAAAGAAATGATGAAATATTAGTAAAATAGATGGCACTCAGAAACTACATATATTTCTTTTCCCTGTATTATAATTGGAATTTCAGTTGGGGTGATATTTCCTCTCCTGTTGCTAGTATGTTCTTTCTCTTTTTGTTTTCTCAATTAATTTTGCTGTTCGTTGGAATTTTTGGTTGAATATTCTTATGTAGTTTTATTTTATATATTTTGTTTTATTTGGTGATGTTTGAAATGTTGCTTCATTTTTGTGTCTTTCGCTGTTAAAATTGCAAGTCTCTTTTGCCTTAAATTTCGGGGAATTTCGGGTCACGAAGTATCAATACTTTTGGACATTGTTCACTGGTGCCTCACAGAAAAAATCAATTATTTTGAATCCTTGCCTGAGGGTGACCCTTGAAAAAGTCTTCAGGCCAGATTCTTTTTCTATTGGTTGTAGTTTTGATTCAGTTGTGTTCTTCTTTGTTTGGCATACTTTGTTTGTATACGTAGGTATGTGTGTGTAAATTCAAAATTGCAATCAAAAGGTAATGAATTTTCTGAAGAAAACAAGAATAATATAAAGAAACTCATAAGTAAAATGATTAGACATTCCTCATTATTGTATGAATCAACAATTTAACTTAATAAATTATAGTAATTTAAAAGCACTTTTCAAATTTAACAAGATATATGTTGAATCCATTAAAGGATTTTAAAAAATGCTAATATGACTCAATGCTTGGAATGCAGGCAATATAAATCATAACATAATCATTTTAAATAATTAATCTAATGTAATTAATATAAAATAAAAAAATGAAAACTCTCATAAACTTAGCTACGAGAACTTTAAGGTACATTTCACCAGTTTTATAAAGTATGCAAAAGTAAATTGTTCAGATATAATTTGCAATACATATAGGATAAAGTTTTTTTCCCCCCAAAGGAGATATAAATGTCAAAGATAGAAATGCTATTAAGTTTAAAACAAAGTATGCAATAATGAAAAGTAAGTTAATAGTTAAAGATATAAGGACACCAAGAAGAGTAAGAGCCTTTTTTCATTCTCAAATTTAAATACTAAAATATAGAACATAGAAAATTGGAATTTTGTACAACAAACTCACATTTTTATTAATATTATGTTATGATATATATTCAATTATTATATTTCTTAAGATCCGATGGTTAAAGCAAAACTGAAGAAGTTGTGCTCTCATACACATTAGGTATGATCTTGTTAAAATAATTCAATCCAAAGTAAGATGACATAAACATTTAATATTTACATTTTAAACATTTAAATATTATGATAATAAATTAATAGAGGTAATGCTAATGCATATTTCAAATCTCTCAAATGCACATAAAAGCAGGGTTGAGTTTTCACACAACTTCTAAATTCAATAATAAATTGTTTTAAGTTGTGTGTGAGTTTATTTTTGCTCCTTCATTACCCAACAAAACAAAAGGGATAAATAAGATAATATAAATAAAAAATTCATTCTGCTCAGATACAAATCAATATATAATAGCTTGATATTCAGTATATGTAAAACTAAGAAATAGCATATGAATGTTTAAATAAAACATTAAAATAGTGCTTCAATTTATAATACAAAATTTACATGACTTATTATCATTACAAATAATTTCATAGATCAAAAAGTTAACATAATTCAATTTTTAAATAAATTATATTTCAACAAGTGTAAATTTTAGTTGTAAGATCTTATAATATTTAGTTTATCAAAAAGCACTATAAAACTTTTCATTTTTTTTTTTTTTTACCTCCATACATCCCAGTTGCTTTTATGCAATATTTTGCTTCATGAATTCCATCACATTCAGAAGGTTCCAAAGTTAAACCATCTCTGTTAAAAACTTCTGAACAATATGTTTCTTCATTTGAATTGCACTGATAACAGTAAATGGCTGAAGCTAGTGGGAAAAAAAAAAAAAAAAAAAAAAATGGATCAGTTAGTTAAAGTGAATTTAAAATAATTTCCTATTAATGACACTAAATTTAATTAGCAATATGAAACAAGAATTCAACTTAAATACAGAATATAACATATAGAAAAAACAAAAATAGTAATTCCAAATCCAGATGGAACCCAACAGCTTTTTCAGTATCATTGTCCATGTTCTTATTTTTCAAAAAATTTCTTAATGTTTTTTAATTCATACTGAAGTACACTTGAAATCAATTAGTTGCATTTAAAATTCTTCAATTTCCAACTAATCAAATTGGGAAAGTTCAATTTATCAAACAAAGTCACAATGAGATATATAATAAACTAGAATGTTTCCGATAATTCTTTATTTTAATTTTTTTTCAGGTTTCTCATGTTTAAGTCTTTTTTTTAAATATGAAGTATTTGTAATTTTTTTTTGTAATAATATATTTCCTAAAAACATGCAGTTCAGCATCAAAAGCACAAATGAGATCTATCATTACGATAATTGCATTATTTATGCCTTGAAACTTTACAAGCCATTATTGAAATATTGGCATGTTCTTATAAAAAAACGTTGATTTTGAGAGTCACATGACATCCAACAATTTTGTGACTAATACCATTACATAATCAAGAGATGCTAAGTCAGAACATAAGGCTTGTTGATGAATAATGCAGTGGAGTTTAAGAATCAAAGGTTTCAAATAAACAAGTGAAACCATTTTTTTTCACCGTATTTGGAGCACTATCAGATACCAAAACAATTTTTTTTAAATATATTTCTTTCTCAGCAAACGAATTTTGAATAGGTGTATACATATGTGTGTCCTTTTTTAAACAGAATGGGAACATTCACGTTTGTACGTAATATTTCATAGTTAACCTTGCTATCTTGAACTACAATACAAACTGTTTTGATCGCCAGCATGCCCAAAGTATTATGACGCCATCAATGACTCCCATGCCACTGGCTCGCCATCCCTGATCTAGTTAATTTATCATCAAGCTCGTGCATTAGAAGAATGAGAAGAAGAAACTGCTGATTTTTTACAATGTAAATAATAAATGATCTCATAATTCTTGCTTTAGCGAGCAAAAATGCCATTTGTAAATTCATTTGTAGTCAAGTCATTTGTAATGTCAAAAATGTATTTTGCACTGCCCAAACATAAATGCTGCTGTTTAGTGTTATCTGCAACTATTCCAATATGATTTGAAAACTAGAAGAATAATATTCCACAATTACTTTATTTTTTAGAGTCCTTAAAAAGTCAGATTTCCATGGTATTGGCTTGAAATTGACTATAAAAAAAAGGGGGAAGTGTTTCTAAGGAAAACATTACTATAGGTGTAAAAACCAAACTTGCATTCAGTACACAGAAATCGCTGTAAGGGTAGAGAAAATTGCCATTCACTTAAAGTGAAAATTATGCAGAGAACTGCATCAACATTTTGCAGCGGCAAAATAATATTAATTAAACTTCTTTGATTACCAAAACACTGAAACATCAGATTCTTTTAATCCATAAAATTAATTTACAGCCAAGCTAATTTCCTTATGTTACAAAATAATGCCAACAGTTGTAAGAAAAGTATTTAAATGAAATTAAAATTAATAAGGAGAATTCAAATCCATTCCCTTAATTTATAGTTTGCATTTTTTCCAGAAATTGCAGAATTCAGTTATTTAAATCAAATTGCATGCATGATTAGCAATAATTTGTGTGTTAAAAATCATAATAAAACTAAAATGCATAAGAGCCATCTGTGAAGATTACCAATTTAGTCGGCAGGAATAAAATAAAAAGATTTTTGGAAAATAACAAGGACTGCTGTTGGTAAACACAAGTAGGATTTTATAAGCTAGTATAGACTTTCTTAGCTCGTTGCAAATAGAAAATACATCAAGATAGACGCACAACAAGTCATGAAGAAAAAATTTCTAGATTTTAAATTTATAGTTTTAAAAAAAATGACGTAAAGTAATTACTGAAATTTACTGTAACAATTAAAAATATTGAAATTCTTATATTAATAAAGAAATACCGAATAAGATAATTCCCTTCAGATTTGTCAGATTTTACAGCTCATTTGAATGAAATATATACAATTTTTTTTTTCTTTTGAATCTGTAACACAAACTTCAAATTAAAATTTGTCAATGATAAAAAAAATGCTTAAGGAATATAAAATTAAACAAGGTAAGAAAAAAATCTTACACTTATAAAAGATTTTTTTTAAATAATTTTTTTAAATGAAAGAAAGATCCAATTGTTGACAGGAATATCGTTAACAAATTCATAGATACTATTAAGCTATTAAGTTATCAATATCCTTCATGGTGACCAACAAGAATCTTTAAAATTTCAGTCTTCTGTAAGAAGATGTTAATAAGCATTTCAGGTATTTTTTAAAAATTTAATTGTTAAGACTGTTTTGAGAATATAAATAATCCAAATTTTTGAGTCTTAAATTTTCATACAACGTACAAATCTCTTTCTATAGATTAGGTGACAATTTTCTTTCCTTAACTTTTTCAATAAATATTGAAAACTATCTTCACCGCACATTGAACCAAATATTTTTTAATGAATTCATTAAGTAAATAAACAAATGAAAAGCATTAAAAGAAAAATGTATTCTTCTTTCCTAATAAACAGAACACAATTATTGTAATTACTCAAATCAGAAAATATGTTTGTCATGAATACTGCACATAGTGGTTGATAAATAAATCGGAAAGCTCACCGACACTCAATTACTATCGAATCAGTTACACATAAAAATAATAAATTGCTTACTATAAAATATGTATAAATACTGCAATAAAACTACCCCTGTATAGATTAAGGAATATTTTGCAAAACAGAAAGCTTTTAATAATTAACTGCAAAAATCGTATATTAAATTATTGATTGATAAAGCATCACACATTCAAAAAAAACATTATTAAAATAAACAATTTTTTTCTTTCTTTTATAAACTGCTCTTAGACATGGATATCAAATATAAGTAAAATTCCTACTCATGATAAAAATATGCAATCATGTGAAACACCATGGTTAAAATTCCGAAAAAAGAGGGAGGTTCGAAGCTTTCACATTCTGAAACAAAACATCAACTGATATTTCAAAATAAATATGAAAATTAAATATCACATCACACGTTTTCGAAAAGTGCAAACAAAATACGTCTACGAAAATTAAAATTAGAGAAATGAAATATAAATAATTTTGATACAGAATATTTAAATTTTGAAACAAATTTCATTAAGATAAATTTGGAGAATATTTATGATACGTTTATTAATCGATTTAATACATTTATGAAACAAAATTAGTTTGTATCGAGAACAATACATTAATTTTGACATAGTAAAATTAATAACATACTTTCATGAATCATGGCATTTATTAATAAAAATATCCCAATAAGCGGTAATTGTTCCATTTTCAGAAAATTTTCAAAGTATCTCATAAAAATTAAATACTGTACACAAACTCATAAAGGTAACATAACATAACCACGAAAACAAACAAGGCGCGGCTTAGAGAAGAGAGTGGAGAGTAAGTACAACTCTTGCAAAGACTAGATTCTTGAAATTGTTGGACAGTGTTTTTACCAGAGTCTGGGGTTTGGATTGGCCTTATATACTTCTGGCAGCTCATTTAAAAGATAAACTTCAATGATATGGCTTTTTTTTTATTTTAGATTTTTCAGAGAACGTATTTTTAATACATAAATTCAGTAAAATGTTTTAAATAAAATTTATTAGATATCTAATTTAAGTCAGTCTTACTTAAATTATTAAATTAAGCAATGGTTATTCTTAATAAAATACTGTCATCAATAATAATTGATGAAAACTGAATTATGTTTAATTGAAAGGACATTTATTTGAAACAAATAAAAAAGATAAACACTTCAACTTTAATCAGACAACAGTTCAACTCATCTACTTTTAAACAATATTGTTAGTTTTCGAAGCTGATTGTTGCAAAAGCAAGGATTAATTATAAGAACTAATTTTTCTTGGTCTAAAAGTGAATCTGGAAAGATGACGGTAAGTAGTATAGTCATTTTTTTAGGTACAACAGGAGAGTTGGAATACCATGTTTCTTACCAAGACTGAAGAGTCATTATTGTTTGGGTTATAAGAAATGTGTTTTAGCGCACAGGATAAATACATTTGTAGCTTGGTGCCTTACACCGTCATGTGTGCGAATTTTTTTATATATACCTTTTTATTGATTGCTTCTGTTTAGTTCTATTTAAAAGAAAGTTTCAGTAACTCTCATATATTCATACAAAATTACCATACCAACATACCTAAGATGTATAACATTGAAGAAAAATGCTAAACCTATATTTTATATGATAAGAGAAATATCAGTATAAAACTAGTAAAAAACAGTGGTTGTCATTTTTCATAATTAATTTTATTAATGCTGATACATTAAATGATGAAATATATTAATTGCTGATAATGTAGTATTCGTATGTGATTCAGGATGTACAAACTGCATGTTCTGATAATATTCGTACATATATTTTATTATTTTTCTTTTCTGTTCTAGAAAACTAAATTAGCATTTTAAATAATATCTGATACCATATAAAATAGAAACCTGTATTTTGAAAATAAACATGTTAAATACTGACATGAAATTTCCCACTTTAGAAAAATGATGTAAATTTGCTTTAATAGTAAAAATTAAGACTTAAAATTCAAATATATATATTTATTACTTCATAGAGTGTTTGTCTTCGTTAATATTGAAGTGAAGTAATTTCCCTGGGAAAATATGTTGTAATCTGTTTTTCATGAATTATAGTAATAAATCGTTTGCCAGACAAACAAACATTATGAAATGTATTTCTGTAATTTTAAAATTAAAATGACAGTTTGTTACTTTTAAAAATATATTTTGCTAAATTTATAGGGAGAAATGATTGGTAGTTATGTTGATATCACAGAAAAGAAAATCTTCTGATTTTTAAAATTGTGTCAAAAATATTTTTTGTAATATTTCAAAAAAGAAAAAAATGTATGCGGTATTAAAGCATGCCTTTAATTATTTAGTTTTTGATTTAAAACCTATTCCTTCTTATTAAGTTTCTTTTTTACAACATATAAAAAAACAATGTATTTTAAAAATACTTAGCAAGTATCAAGTTTTTATAAATTATCATGTAAAGATAAAAAAAAAAAAAAGAAAACCTAGATAAAAATTTGTTATTGGTCTTTGTGAGCGAATTGATAATTTTATTTCCTTATGGTGGCTGTTTTTTCCTCATTTACCATGTCTTTTAGTTAATACTTTTCTTATATTTCAGGATAAACGTAGTAAAGTTGATTTGAGTGGTCAATCTGGAATTGATTTTTCAAAATTGTTTTATGAAACAATGGATAAAAAACGACACGTAAGTTTGTGGTTCATTATTCATGTGATAATAGTGTAACATAAAGTATTTATTCAAATCATTTCAGATGATAGTAATAGTTTTAAATTTTATCTCTATAGTTTTTTGTTAAAATAAAATGTTCATTCCTCTTTTTATCTTTTATAATAGTTTATTCCTTCTCTATAAGATGTATTGTGCATGCACAAAACTGAGACAAAATCTTATTTGATGATTACATGACTTTGGACATTGAGTGTGTCAATAATGTTATGTAAAAAAAAGGGGATTTTTTTTTTTTTTTTTTTGCTATTTATTTTTGTGTGTGTCTTTTATGAAATTTTATTGCAAAAGATGCTTTTATTATTATTCTAATATTTATTTTGCTAATGAACATCTACACACATATTAATTATTTATCCTTTAAATAGCTATCACCATATAATCATAATAGCTATTTAAAAAATGATATGAATTAATACAAGATTAGTTCATTTTGTAATGCATTTAAGAAAAAATTAACATTTTTATTACTGAATTGTATTTTAATTATTAGAGCTATATTTTTCAGTAATAAATTAGGAAAATGATAGAAAGACTTTATTTGCAGCTTTAAACAAGATTGTCATTTTAATGGGTGAACAAGCAATTTTAAAAAACTTGGAAAATGAATGAATTTTGACAATTTTCATAAAAGCAGGGAAAATACAGGAAATTTTCAGTTTCTTCAGTTATTCTTTCCGATCTAAAAAATGTTGATATTTAAAGATTACTAGAATAAGAGAGCATAGCAATAGCACCTAAAAATGGAATAATACCATTTGGATTTTGTTTTGGGGAAACTTGTGCCTTTTCTCTTACCCACATTTTTTTCCTTTTTGTATAGATAATTTCGATTTGTGTGATTGTTTTTCTTCCATGAGTGTTATGAATTGCAACTAATGAACATGCATGGTACTTTGGCAACTGTGTGAAAGATATAATATATTTCTCTGACAGGGATTACCTACATTGAATCAGCAGAAGCAGCATTGTGATGTCTAGTCAACCATATTCGAGTTTATTGTACGGCTTGTTTATTTGAGAAACTGTGAGCTTAATGAAAGTAGATTAAAGTAATTCTAAAGCAATGAGCTGCTCAAAATCTTTATTAAATTCAAATTAATTGGACAGATGGAAAAAAAAAAAATCATGATTTCGCTGAATGGGTTCGAGAAGTTTCAAAAAATAGGAACTTTTATCAAAAGAAGAAAGCATGCAAGACTTGTGCCAGTTTAAATGGGCTCCATCATTGATGCTGAACTTAATATTTAAAAGGGATACAGGGAAAGATGCATGAAAGCCAAAAATATCATATTTAATGCCCAAAAATAAAACCGATTTCCAAATTTTTAGTTCAAGAATAATCGTTTTAAATTTGAACTTTTTTAGGCTTTAAAATTTGTGTTGCATTCGTCCTGTAATGCATACAAAGCTTAAATGATGTTCTCTGAAAGTAAAATGGCTAAAATATTTATAGTAGACTTTATAGAAATGTCGTACCTTTTTGGCTAAAGATTAGGTTTGTTAGCTAAATGAAACTGAAAATGGAAAAATCTGCAGAAATTCATACTCTAATGTTTGTATTGGCAAAAATGAATAATTAAAAAAATTCAGGATTGCCATGCAACCGATAAGAAACAGAGAATTTAAAAATCAACAGAAAAAAGAAGAAAACAATTTTTATAAAAATGGGAAATGCAAAGAATTTTAAGCTTCTTCGTTATTTTTTACAATTTAAAAAATTGCAAGAATAATAGTCATAAAGCTCTGAAAATGAAACAATACTATTCAAGTGATGCAGAAAGTTGTCCCTTTTCTACTCTTGTTCCTTTTTTGCTTTAAATAGATCAGCCCAGTTTTGATTTGCAAGACACTAAAAAAATAAAGTTTCCTGAATTGCAGCTTATGAACATTTTTAAAACTTCTCTATCTGCAAACATTTAAAGCTGAATTTTTATGAGGAGAAAATTTGCTGCATCACATTTGTCTTCTTTTAATTCATTCAATGCTGTACTGGATATATTTTCACAAATGTTCACTAAAAGAGAAGTAGCTAAAAAATGGAAGTTGTACTAAAATGTTGTACATTATTTGTAAAGGATTAGTTCCATGAAATCATTAGTTGAAAAATTTGTAAAAATTTGATGCCCAATGTGTGAATTGCAAAAATGAAAAGAAATCTTACTTTGTAATTTTTCTTTGTTGATTTGTAATTGCTGTTAAGTAATCATTAAATGTTTTATATCATGATAACAAAAATGTTTTCCATTTTATTTCACTTGATTCCTTCATTTTGTGTGACTTGCAGTTAAAGAGCATGAGAGGTTTTATATTTTCAGTATTAATAAATTTTTGTTTTGTAAAATTCTAGGTAATAAATAAGGATTTTTTGGTATGAAAATATAAATTTAATTTTAACATGCTATTATTTCAAGTAATGTTAAAGATTGTTGTTTCTCTCCCCTTCCCCACAATTCTTAAAATCATATTGCATTGTAATTAGTGCATGAGCTCTATTTGCTCATTTTCTCAGATCTTACATATACATACAAGAAAAACGTTTTTTTTTATTATTATTTTTTATTCTTCCAGAATGGAAATGAACCCTTATCTTACTGTGTAATGTTTTTTTGTTGTTGTTAAGTAATCATTAAATTAGTGTAATGATAAGAAAACATTTTTGTATTTTATTTCATCCCAATCCTTAATTTTGTCTGACTCGCAGTTAAAGAGTGTGGGAAGTTATATATCCACCTTAAATTTTTTCTTTCTAAGATTTAGGTAATGGTGATAAAATTGTTTTTTATGTCTATATTTAAATTCTTTTATTATGCTATTTCGAATAATGCTAAATTGTTGATTCATATCCATGCTTTTTCAATTCCTTAAAACTGTCTTCCATTATAACTAGGACTTAAGTGCTTTCACACAATTTCTTGTACAGAGCATTTTTTTTTTTCTCCTCGATTTGAGTATCAACCCTGTTTAAAATTTATTACATGAATTGGTATTTTAAATTTGTTTTTAATTTACAGCTGGTATCCAACTTGTATTTGGACACAGCAACACTTGTTTGGAATGGAAATCCTTATGTGGGAAAAGAAAATATCAACAAATTTTATGAAACGCTTCCAGTAAGTTCCACTGATATCAGAGCAGTAGATGCCCAGCCAATACTAGGTAAGGAAACATTACATAATTTAATATAGGGTTAAATCAGGATATATCCAAATTATTTCTTTAAAATAAAATTTGATGTATGATTGGCAAAGATTAAATATAAGTTTATAGGCTGTGCATTTTAACAGTAATTTATAAATTACTATAAATGCAATCCATAAAAACTACTTTTTGATCCACAATCTTTCTAGAAATTGTCTTTTTTGATAGGGAAAAGGAAAATTGTTTTCTTAATTGAAAGTTAGAGAATAAAACTGAATCACTATTTCAAATATATCATAGTTGTAAAAGGTTTTTTTATGCGTATGTTTAAGAAATACTTTACACACTTATGGTATTTTTATTCTATTATAGATTTTTGTTAAAATATTATGCTATATTTAAACATTTTTTTTCTCTAATGAAATTTTTACCACTCTTTGAAATTTAAGTATGTTGTTTTGAAAATACTATGGTAAAGCTTAGAATCTCTTAAATTTTAAAAAATGACATTTAAAATTATTTAAAAGGAATGTATTAATTTTTATCTTAGTAGACTTTGTATTTGTTTACCTACCTTACTGTAGTTTATATTTTATAAAGGTTGGTGGATGTAGCTAGAAATATGCACTGAAGAATACATTTTTTTTAAATTGAAAAAGGCGATTCAGAATTAAAGCCAAGTAATTAATTTACTATTTTTTAATTTTAACCTTATTTGCAGGTACTCTTACCATAATAATCATTCTTGTTCAATCATCGTATTTTAACAGTACTGGGTGTAGCCAATGTTTTTTGCTAGTTACTGTAAATTAATCAATATTGGTCACAATAACCGGCAAGATTTTATTTAGAGACCTTAATTGAGTTGTGATTCAATGGCAATATTAAGTTATTTAAAAATTTAGTTTGAATTTATGTCAATTAGTTATATTTAATGTGATTTTAATTTAAGACTGTCAAAAATATAACACTTGTAAGACAATGATAATTTTATACTTTTGAATAGACATGAGGGGGTGGATACACATAATATGTAATAATGGTATAGTTAAGTTGATCTATCAAAACACACACTCTATTTGAAACTGTAATTGTATGATAATAACAAAGTATTGTAATTGGTTAACTTTTTTAAAAAATTGATGAACTTGTCAAACTGATGATGAAGAATGGCAAAATCCTGCTCAGTTATTGAAATTGAGTCTTTATATGCATTTTATTTTTCAAAGTCTTTATTGAAAATGGAAATGGGTGGTTTATCCTTGAGGTTTAGATATAAAGTAAAATCAATATTTTGGGATTGTATCATTCCACAAAATTTTTACCTTTAACACCTAATAAAATAATGCCGTAATCTTAATTTCAATGCATAATTTTTCCCCCAGTGTAACATCTAGTTCTTAGATCTGACAGTAGAATTTTCCAGTAATGGCTGATTAAAATTTTATTTTAGAAAGAACATGTGCATGTATTTGAATATTTTTTAGCCCATTAGTTCATAAAGAGTTTCTATTTTTAATTCTTAGTTCCTTTTTTTTATAGAGATATTTATGCTTTTTCTGTTCATTAAATACATTTATTTGAATATTGTACAGCTAAAGGGCCAGTTACATGATCGGAGAAGCTTCAGGCAAGCCACACTTTCCCCCTTCAGACCCCTCTTGTGTTTTACTGGGCTCCTTTGATGACTGTTGATTCTACCTACAATTTGTCGGCAAAAAGGGGCAGGCATAAAAAAAAAAATTTTTTTAACTCCAAGAAACCGCAAGAAGGGTCTGAATGGGAAACGTGTGGATTGCCTATAAGATGGGCAGGTCATTGAACTTACTGCTTATCAAAATAATAATAATAATAATTTCTGAATATCTTAAAAAAGTGAACATATTTTTCTCAGCAAAATTTTACTTAACTGGTTTTATGATAACTATGCCATTCACAAAATTCATAGTTTTGTCTCTTAAATTCCAGGTAGTACTTCTAGAATTTTTATTTTTTAAATTCTCATAATTTTTTAGCTAATTTATATGAATCATTTAATATTGTTATTGGAGTTATATTAGCGATTTAGTGCTATGGCTGGTGTATCTTATCAAATACATTTGTTCTCTTTTTTACTTTTAAAAATATGTTCGAAATGCACTCTCAGACTTAAAATCATTCTGATTGTCAATTGATATATATGGAAGTATTAAGGGTGGAAAAACTAAAGACTGTCTTGAACAGAATAAGTGGTTTAGAGAAAAGAAAATATGGCATAAAAAATATAGTAGTCTGAGAAAAACGTATTTGCAGTTAATAAAAGCATTAAACTAATAAGTCTTAACTTTTTAATATATTCTTCCCAACTTAAAATATGCACTACAACATTATTTAACTTCAACATGATTAGTGTATTAATAACATTAGTTACAAAAACAATAGATTTGATCAAATTTAATAATTTTATGTTTTGAATGTAATACACTTTTAAATAATAATAATACAAATTATAAAACCTGCATTAATGTATAAAACCTTCTAATTTCTAATCATTTTTAAATTGTAAATTTTAGTTCGCTTACATTTTTGTTTCAACTATCACTTTTACACCACTAATTTTATTTTCAGTACCCACAATTATTCAGCTTCAGTTTATAATTAGTTTTATCTATGATACTCTCATTTTGAATTCTTGGATTAGCGTTTGCAGTAGGTTGGTTTTCAGGATTTTCGTTATTTTGCCAGTTTATCAAGACATTATGTGTCTCAGCAGTTTGAAAATAGTGGTGATGATATTTTCTGAATAGCTGAATCAATAAAGAACAAAACATTGCTGTGCGAAGTTTCTTAGAGAGAAAATGTATGAAAATTAATATGGATCTGTGACAAATTACAAATATTATTTATTTAGTATTGTAAACTTAAAAAGAGCTCGGAACTGAAACAGTTTGAGTAGTGAAAAAACAAAATTTTGTTGAAGGAATTGGTTTATATTCAAATATATATTTTTATTAATGTGATAAATAAACTCCTCTAGAGGGTGCTCTGCATTCTTTTGATCATAACTAGCAGCCAGAGTTGGTTCAGAGAGAGAGACCAGTCTAGAAGGTTTGGTTTAGAGCTCAGAAATTTAATGGTCCTCCAGGAAAATCGCAACTCGAATTCTTGCATAGAAGAGTTCCACTACGAATGTCCAATGTACCACATGTAAATGGAAAAGATAATTTTGAACAACATCTATCGTCTTTCTTCATCATTGAATTTATACTTGGAAAATTCATCGTGATCACCTTTGCTAATCAAGAAATAAAAGATTAAACCGTGCACCCTCAATTTAAGACTGCCAAGATCTTGAAATTTCAGGTTTCTTTTAAGACTTTTTAAATATGAAATCTCAAATTTGGAATCAAGCTTCCCAGCCATTAAAGTCATAGAAAAATGTAATATTTATATTATTTTTTCAGTTATGAAGCATTTTGTAATCTTAATGAAACAGTTGGTTTAATTGAAATTATCAATTCCTCTGTCATTTGTATTAATTTCAATGACTGCACCTAGGAAGTTAGATTTACATTATATTTGCAGTTTAAAATTCTGTCAATTAAAAATATCCCTTAGGAGTAGTGGCTACTTAGAAAAGGTTTATTCTAAAGTATTACTGCTTATGTTATTGTGCTTACAACTTATAAAATCTTTTTGATGTGATATTATGTTTAAAATAATACATAATTCATAAATATTATGTGTAAAATTGTTGATTTTTTCCCTCATAGTTAAAAAAAGTCGATTTAATTTTTTATATTAAATATAAACCTATTTATGAATTTGGTATTTAAATACAAAAAGTTAATACCTTATATGTATGAATAGAATGTTTCTACCTATTAATGTCACAAAAATTATTTAAATTAAAATAAGTATTTTTAGTACAAAATAAAGTGCATGTTTTTGTATGAATTAGAAAATAAATTTATAAATGCATATATTAATATTTTATGAATATTTTCAATTGAAGGAGAAAAGTTCTTTTTATAAAGTAACTATTATAAAGAGTATCTTATTTTTTTGTGAAAAGGAATTGTAAAAAGTGACTTTCAAAAAGCTTATTTTATGAAAGTGCTAATTTATAAAATCATAAAGCATCCATCAGAGAACATATATTTTCCCCATCAAATTTTATTTATATTGAAGATTTGCTAAAAAGTGTAATTTTGTCTTGAAACTTTGATAATTGTTTTGTTTCTAGCAAATTAAATGAAAACTTTATGTGCTAAAAAGAATCTTGCATTTTATCTGAGTTAAAAACATTTTGAAACTCAAATAGAAATAATACGGAACTAGACAAATATCTCCAAATATTGTTTGTTTCAGTACTCTGAGACGAAAAGTTTTTGACAATTCTATCTCATTAAGGGGAGATACGCAGAAGGATGAGTGCGTTTCTGGAATTCATCATTCTTTGATATTTTTTCTTCTTAATTTTTGCTCTGTTTGATACTTTTTTTAAATGAGTATGTGAATGTAGTGCTGTTTCTGATTGTATTATTTTAATTCACTCTGCCCATAATCCAAGTTTGTTCTATTGTTTAATGTAAACATCTGCTTTTGTTTTTCCTCTCGCTCCTACTTTAAAGAATAAAACCCATCCTAATGCCTGCACAAAAGGACAGAGAGCCTTAGAAGCCACTGTGAAACAATTTCATCGGTTTTTAATTTATGGGGAAAGGATGACTGTGTTTCTCAAAATTAATTATTAAAAATTGAAAAAAAAATTAAAATCAAAGATATCATCATTAAATTAAGGAATAAGAATATATATATATAATATATATATATATATATAATATTAGTTGCAACATTAAAAAAAATTAGGTTATGTCTTTAGTAGGAATCATTGTCAAACCTGTATCTTTTTTTCTTCTGAAGATTTATCTCTATTGAATTTCAAAACAGTAATCTGAAATTGAAAGTTAATGGCAATTCATATTATATAAAGACAATTTGTAATATAAACAATTTAGGTAAATACTATATAAAGGCTTAGAATTTGCTCTTAGGCTAAAGTATTTTCACATGTTTTGCTGTACATTTAAGAACCTGTGACTACCACTTTTGGATTATTTTACCCACTAAGAGGTCATTTGCAATTATGATTAGAAATGACTTCAAAAACTTAACAAATGACTTCATTTTGGAAGTCATTTGTTAGGTGTTAATTTGTGTCCTATTATATTTGTCTTCTTTAAGCTACCACCCTTTTAAACTGTGTTATTTTTAAAACTTTTATTTTTTATTCATAATAATTATTTTAATTTTATAGATTATCCTCATTTGTTTTCCCACTTAGTTGTGCTGATAAACGTATTTATAGTATTTGCCAAGTCAATGTAAACATCTTTTCTTCCACCTGCTATCTCATTCTTATTTCACTAAAATCAGCATCTCTTGGTGTATGTGCAAAAACACTGAGTGATTCATTATTTAACATGCTGAATGGCATGACAGTTTTCGGAAATCTGGCCTAAAATGGCTCTTACTAATTTTTCTAATATTTTTTGTTCTTTTCCCAGAAGCCATTGATATGAGCACTGATATACTACGCGTTGATTCGTAGCTGCACAAAAATGGCAAGTAAACACATGACGAGATAACTTGTAGTTGGTGTCCTAGGAAAGAATGCGACCTTTGAGTTCTCTCATAGTTAGCAGTCAACATGTTAAGAATAAGTGTACTTAATCTGGTGTTTGTGTGTGTGAAACTAAAAACTGAGAAAGAATTTATTACTTTTAATATGTGTAGAACTTTTGCATGTGGAAAAATTATATTGAATATATTTCTTATATTTATTTTCAGATGAATATGTCCAAGGCCAAACTACTGTACTGGTTTCTGTGTCTGGCATTGTGAAATTCACTGGAAGGTCTTCAACTCTGTATTCCGAATCTTTCCTCCTCACGGCGCAGCAAGGCTCATCTGGAAATGTGTGGAAAATTGTCTCCGATTGCTTCAGATTTCATGAAACTCTCAGCTAGAGCTGACATTTTTTATTGTATTCATACTTTGTAAATATGTGAATAAAAACTGAACATATGATCATAATTCAATATTTGTAACTATTTTTAGTATTTTGATTAAAAACTGCTTTTTATAAGACTTAAATGTTATAATATTGATTTCAAATGTATGGTGTTCACGTTAATTTGATCCATTTTATGGACATATATCTGTAATTGAAGAATAAATTACTTTAAGAATTTATAAGATAGTCAATACTGATGATGAATATAGTAACTGTATAGAATGTGATAGAATGCCATAAAGGCAATTGCATCTGAATAAATAAAATAATAATGAAATAAATACTCAAAAAAAAACAATTACATGTTAAAAGAGTAGAGCTGAATCATATTAATTTGGAAAAGCATCAAAAATTTAAAAGTATAGTCCCATCTGAACTGATTATTTAATATGCAAGTACCATTAACATGCAAGTGGAATTAATCTGGAATCATTGCATCTTAGTTACTACCATCAATAATCCAAATTCATCAGTAAAGCTTAAAGATAATTTCTGATACACATACATCAAATACATACAGCAATTTTTTCTAAAAATCTTTAATTCATAATAAGAGAGTGTGTGTATAGGTCAAACAAGTCACCTGCAGCTACCAAATTTGTCACATATAAACTCAAAGTGTGTGAATATAGGCACTTTGTACATCTCGGAGACTTTCTTAAGATTTTAATGAAAAATTCAGCAAAATTTTGACTTTTGTAATAATTTCTGAAAATATTATTACTGCACAAAAATTATTTTTATATCATATTAAAGTTCAAAATGTTATCTTTTCAATTATACTAATTTATTGTCACAAGAGCTACTCACTTTAATAAGAAAGATATATTGCAAAAGAAAGGAGCAAATGGCACTTTCTATCTGATTTTTTAAAAAATAATAAAAGCTTCTATCTGACTTCCCACATTGAAACAGATATGTGTGTCACTGCAATGAAGAACAGAAGTCGGACTTTTAATTTTCAATCATACATTTTAGATATTTTTATAGCTTTATATCATACGTCTTGCAAGAGATTTGTTATCTTTTAAATATCCAAAAGTTTTTTTCTGCCGATTTTTGAGTAGAGAATTTTTAACAAAGCATTGTAACTTTTTAAACAGTAATAAATATATGAACAGAACTTATGCAGCAGATAGTCAACAAGTTGCACCAACTCTTCATTACTTTCCCATTGTCAGTGTATTGCCATTCAGTTGAACAGTCTATTTCTTTTTGTTATTACCAAAACTTACTTTCTTTAACTTTGCCTTGCATAACTTTAAAAAAATCCTTTTTGATCACAATAATCAAAAGGTTTATTATCTTTAAGTTTTATATTTACAATATAATAAATATTTCTAAAACATTTTCCATTCTACTAAATTTTATTTTCTTAGCTATTTCGTATTCTAGTTTTTCTTTTCTCATCATTAACAATTTTTTATTGAAAATTTTAAAATATAGCTAGTAATGCAATAAACTATTCAGAATTTTTTGAAAGATTAAAATGCAGATATATATCACTGTGCAATAGGATGAAATGTAAAAACAAACTTTTACATTTTAATTTCGAATATTGCGGAAAAGTTGCCTTTTGGTGTAGATAAAATAAATTATAAATAAAAGCGATATTAGAGTATGCCTTGAGATACCACAAGAGCATTAAAAGTTTCATAAAATTGAAATTTTTGCTACATTCTAAAGTTTCTTACGAAATAATCAACTTTTGATTTTCAATAGGTAATAGTGTGAAAAAGATGCATTTTAGTATAGATAAGATAAATAAAAGTTCTAGAAAAATATTAAAATACATCTTGAGGTGCCACAAAGACGTTAAAGTTTTCTTAAAACACACAGCTTTTTGAAACTTTTACAGATTTTTGTGTACTTTGATTATGAAATAAAAAGTTTTCATTAGACATTGTCATATAAATAAAAGTGTAGAAACAGTTTTACTATTGTATCGGCGTGGCACTGAATTATTGTTATTGAGGTAAGGCGGCGATTTGTCTTCATCCAGTGGCAAGGACAGAGCTGGTTTGAAATCAGTAGCTGTGCCAAGTTCACTTGAATCGGCGTCTCCCTTCCGTCTGTTGTGTAATTGACCATCCAGTTTGGGCTTTTCTGTGAGTAAAAATGGCTCTATCTAATACAAATATCAGAGTATTCTATTTTTGAGAAATTTAGAGATTTGCTTGAAGTCGAACTCACTCCTGAAGAATCTAGTGCCATTTATATCAGACACTAGCTGCCTTTGGCGACCAGCTAGTTCGCCATGAGCAGGGCCAGCCCTCTTAATGAAGCGGCCCGGATGCAAGATGTCATTTGGGGCCCTGATTTTTTTGAGAAGTAAAAGCAAACAAACAAATATTATTAATGATGATTTTGTTTTAGTTAATCCATCATTTATTTCAGAAGAATTACAATTTTTTGCCATTTCTTTTTCGATGCTTATTGTAGCAAGCACATTTAAGCATTCTGAACACATGCTTGACCGAAGACAATTTAAATTTTTCTAAAAGAGCACTCAGCGCTTGTTATAGTAACTGGTAATGTAAAGAAAAGTTTTATTACACTTGATACATTTAGAAATAAATCATTATAGTTATTTAGTATGTATTGCCATATGCCTATACGTCACTTACATCTCTTTCATTCAAAATCAAATCCCGTAGCAAACAAATTTCTTGGATTAGGTGCATCTGTGTTATAAAACTTTAGAAAATTTTTGGAACCTATCTTTAATTCGTGTTTCTCTAAATTTTATATCAGTGACTAATTTGAAATCAGAAATAATATTTGGTATTCTTTTAAATATATCTTCTATTTGTACAATGACAGTATCAATTACAATGTCAAAAAAAATAATAACACCTAAATTCCTCTACCAGGTTTTTTTTATGACTTCGTCATCTGCTAATTCGAAACATATTTTCCTTTTTCGATTTCGTTCCACCGGAAAATGTTCAAATTATGTGCTAGCACTTTTGCTTCGTCAAAAAATGAGTTAAATTTTATTCTTAAATTTTGAATTTCAATTTTATCGACTAAATGGAAAGCCGAGGCAAAAGTAATTATTTTTATTTGAAATAGTTAATTGATAGTGTTAATATTGGAAAATATTCCAAACCATATTATTAAACATAAAATAAATGGCAGTTCTTGTTCTTGCATCCAATAAGCTTCTAGCTTCGAATACCGCTCTATTATCGTTACTTACATCAATCAATTCTTCCAGGGCATTACAAGTTTATTCTAACTGTGAATACACAGCTTTAACCGAATCTCTTTTGGCTTCCCAACGAGTGCCACACAAGGGTTTAAATGCTTTTGTAGAATTTCCCATCTTTTTGTAAATGCGGAAAATAGGCAATATAAACTTTTCAATATCCCCCCAAAAAAATTCTCAATATATGCCGCTGGAAGTGGGATCAAAAATTTATAAATTAAAGGAGTATGATAAGCAAGGCGCATAAATTGCTGGAGAGTTTAGAGAAAGTATTCTAGATTGTCCATCTTTATATTTCCCTTTCATGTTGCTACCGTTGTCGTATGCTTGCCCTCTACAACTCATAATATCTAAATCGAATTCGCTGAATCTATCCAATAGATTTTGAGCTATTCTTTCACTAATCATAGTTACTTTAATAAACCCTATAAATGACTCATTCTTCGTTAAAATTAACATATCTAATAATGACTGAGGTTTGCTCTATGGGAAATATCAGGAGTACAATCCATTTGGATACTATAGTACATGGTTTTTTTTATCGTGTTTAATTTTTTAAGGACTTCATTTCTTAACGCAGAAATAGTTTGTTCTTGTGACCTACGTGCTAAATAATGCGCAATTCTATTTTTAGAATTTATTAATTTTTTATATGATCCATAAGCAAAAAGTCGTATTTACTTAATAATTCGATTTCACTTTAAAAATTTCCATTGTTAGACTTCCCTATTACTTCATGGGTTCCTCGAAGTGGAAGATTATGACACGTAAAAAATAAAATCACATCTTACAATTCTTTGAAATAGTAATTTGAGTCGTGCCGTTTCCTTACTTATATTAGCTTCATTTGCCACCTATAAATCGTGTAGTTGGGTCCTTTTCTCTTCTGTTGGAAAGCAGCATGCAACAAAACAAAATACGGAGTCTTGCATCTTTTAATAAATTAGCCAACTGCGAAGTTGAGTTTCACCATTTGGCATTTTTTTAAAGGTAATGGAAAAAGATCTACCTTCAGCATTTTTAGCAAAAACTCCTTTATGTTGCTCAGGTCCGTTTTTAATGCACAACATTCTAAACTTATCAGTTATAATACATGGCCATAAACCAGGATCATTTATACTCTCTTCATCATATTTTTTATTGTCATTTTCGTCATTATTTTCTGATTCGGTCATATTTGTATGAACACACGATTCTTCAACAAATTTCACCATTTCAACTGTGTTAATGCTGAACTGTGTACTTTGGGCAGAACTTTCTTCCCCAGTTGAAGTTTGAATTGCAATTTTTGAAGCTGAAGGAATTTCTTTACCCGAATTATTTTGTAGCCAGGAAAACAGATTTACTTGTGAATTTTCAAAGTTTAACTTTCCTTCTTTTTTTCCCCCCCCTTTTCTGATAATTTTTTTGACTCCCAGAATGATATTTCCTTGGCTTGTACATCGTTATATCTGACAGAATTAAGTATTTTATGGAATGAATTATCAAATTACTTTATGATATAACTATAAGTTATTAACTAATAGGTGAGGTAAGTGACTGTAAATCTACCTATCTTATATTAATAATATTTTGTATACTTGCACAAGACTATAATACTTATTATGAACTTATCCAATACTATATTCAAATCCGGCGACTGCGAAATTAAAACTTTTTCCTTAATTCTTTTCTTGGACGGATAAGCAGTAATGCAATATCCATTGCTAGGAGTTCATCGTTTAATCTATCATTTTACTTTCTGTTTGAGCAACTTAATATAAATAAACGTAAATAGATGCATGCATAAAAAATACTGCATTAAATTCAGCAAAAAATATATACAGCTGATGATTTACAAATCCAGCCTCAGCGCCCAGAAGTCGCGCTGCTCTGTCTTCACTGAAGTGGATGTCTGAAGTAGATTTCTTAATTCATAAATCAATCCACCTTCCACGCTTTTAATTGGTATCATTACCTTATAACAGCTTCGACGCTTAGCGAGCCAAGGGGGATCAAGCTTGTATACTTTCGACGCATGTAAAAGCTATTATTGTTCAGAACATTATTTTAATTCTGAATCCCGGTGCCCCTCCCCTCTGAGGCGTGGGGCCCGGATGCATTGCACGTGCCTTACCCCCCCCCCCTATATGACCGGCCCTGGCCATGAATAATGCGTTCTAAAATTTTCAATTAAACTTTTGCTCTCTCTTTATAACTTATCAGCCAAATGTATGCGGTGCCAGGTATATCACTTTCTGCCATTGAGCGTCGCCTGTTACCTCACTTCCCGCCACTAAGCAGCCCTCTGGTGGAGAAAGTGTGAGCAAAGTGCCGTTCATGTCTGGACGAGGCAAGATGATGACGACGGACTAAAATAATCTAAGACGCATGTAAAAAGACGGAATTACGACGTATTTCTAAAAGACGCGTGCTACAAGAGAACTTGATTATCCATTCCATCCAGTAAATTGATCATCATCATTTGTTCACCATTAACCTTTCATTGTCATCCATTAAATTCTAAAATATCATCCAAACTTATTATTGCTTGGCCATCACGACCCCCCACATGTATTTTAATTTCAGACAGACAGAAACGTTATTTGTTCATTCTGCTTACTACATATCTCTCTGATTTGCCATCAGCTGCTGTGGAAAATATTACATCTTATGTTTATTCCTTAACATTACGTTACCAATTCACCACGTGCTGGGAGCGACACTTTTCTCGGTTCAATTTTCAATAAGCTCCTACAAAGAGCTCTTAACATGCTCTTGCAGGTTAAATCCTGCTTTCATTTGGTGAGAAATTAATTGTTGGAAAAGATAATTACAATATTTGTTTAAAAATTCTTTAAAAATTGAAACTTAATTTATAGGTTAAAACATTATTAACAATGAAAAAAAAAACATTCTTAAGAGGATTTAAAAACAAATTTGTGCTGTAATATTTTAGGAAATTATCACAGAAAAATTCCAAATATTAGCTTAACTTTTAATTAATTGAAAAAAAAAAGCCCGCCTAGATATACTATTTCGTCCTCCAAAGTAAAGATGTACATACCAAGTGCGATAGCTCTAAATCATATGATCTTGTGTGTAAAGCATTAACACACCCACACATTCATACACTCAAACACATATTCATTTGAGCCTTGGAGTAATTCCAGATATTGATTTACCTGAAATTGATATTTTCTTTAAGACGGGGGACGGAAAGATCTAAAAGAGCACGTTTTAATAATAATATTCATTTTTTATAAATCAGTCAGTTTTAATGATTGATTTAAAAACCTGATTGATGAAACTTTTGTTTAAAATATTAATAAAAATATTTTGTTAAATATGACTCACAGAATAAAGTAGGCTTAGTTTAGTTATATAAACGTCCCGTTTAGAGCAACACGAGGACTATTTGGGATGGACCTCGTAATTTTGACCCAAGATCAGATGACAAGGACGACACCTGAACTGGCACCCCCCTCTCCACACCACACCATACCAGCGGGAGGACAATTGGCTTGACATTTAACGTGCAAGAGACCCCCTCACACGACGGTTCTTCGGTGGAATCGAGTCTCGAACCTGAAACCCTCCGGTTCCGAAGCCTTACCACCAGGCCACCGCGGCTCCAGAGTACAGTAGGAACAAATCTAAAATTCGCTAATCATCAATGCATTGTTTGACTGAAGCTACATAAAATGTAATTATTTACTTCATTTAAACCAGGTTAACAGTGCGAAACAATATGTATGCCTATTACTAATATTTTACAAATTGGCCATTGAGCCAGAATTTAAACGCACGTTGTATAAATTCAATCAGATTTATCATAAATAGAGATGTATTGAATCTGTTATATATACATTACAAACCACGTGTTGCAAACGATCACAGAAACCTGTGCCTTGCATTTATTTTTCTTAGCAAACATACCATTTACCCCTAAGCCAGGACGCCGGCAGTAATAGATGAGATAAATTTGAATAAGAACGGATATTGGTATAAAATATATATCTTTAATCCTATGGAATGGAGTAAGAAATAAACATATATGTTCAAAGTCTTCCACGTTTGGTTCCTCCATCTCACAAGGTCGAAGCAATGGAAGTTCGCATCATTTTACAGAAACAATGCCGACTTCTCTTTCCGAATCGTGAAGCAAACAGAAATCACTTTGGGTGTGAGAACTGTCAGATCGGAGACCGGGCGGGCCGATACCGTAAAGGGCATCTCACTCATCGCCCCTGCCGGTCTGAATGCGCCCTTTGTTGATGGGGCTCTCTGATAGCGCTGTCATCGCCAGAGAAAGCGGGACGAGCTTCAGTTCCTGATTCTGTTCTGATGCTGCGTCAGAGAGAGAGAGAGTGGCAGTTTGGAACGATGGTGAGATTATTCAATTGATCTTCGGCGGAATGGAATCGAGAATGCAGATGAAGGGGTAAGTAAGATGTATTCGACTGCTCTTATGTCTGTCGAATACCTGAGTCCCTGACAGGCTGACAAGAGATGATTAAAGTATTCGACTAAGTTAAAAACACTGGTTATCGACTACAATGGGCGAATTTATTACTATTATTTCTTGTACATGTTTCTTCTTTCCAAAATGATTTATATTTTCTTGGAAATGGAAGGCCTGGCCTGTCATGCAAAGGAATTTTAAGTAAAACATATTTTTCAGCTAAAATTTGTTTTCAATTTTCTCAAATTTTAATTTTTGTGAGAATTTTGCACCTTTAACATGATATCTCAAAAACGAATGGAGACATTTTCATAAAAATTTCAGTGTATGTTTAAAATAATATGGGAAATGAAATGAACTAAAAGCTTTATTGTTGGTGAAATAGTTTTTCATTTAAACGCATTTTTAATATAATTAAGTTGGGATTTTATGGAATAAATGCATATATACGTATATTTTTAACCGTCACTTCTTTCCATCTCAACATTTTTCTTCGATTTTGTTTCCTTTCATTCATCGTTATATTCTATAACTTGTGTGCAAAGAAAAATAGGATGGCTGCATTACCATTTTGAGTACATTGTTAACCGTTTTGATCCAATTTCGTCAAAATTGACTACACATTTCATTATTATTTCATTACTTAAATTTCATTATTATTTTCCTCTGTCCCAAAATATATTATATTTTCGTTTTTTTAGTATTTTGTATTATAATTGACAATAAGTCTAAAAACCATAGTTTTAAATAGATTTTTAAAAATCCGATTTTTCAAAAATTTTCCTTTGAACGTAGTTTGATACCTTAAAATAAATCAAGCGCGTGGAAATACAAACAACAAAAAATAATAATATCACTACAAAGTATAAATTTGAATTTCGTATTGTCAACATATATAGAGACATATGAATGACAGGAAAATAATAGTATGGGATATGATTCATTGATAGGTGTTTCTAGAAAAATTAAGTTGTGATTTTATGGGAAAAAAATGCATTTATGCATATATTTTTACCCATAACTTCTTTGCACCTCAATATTCTTCTTAGAGTTTGGCTCATTTCATTCATCATTACACTCTTTAACTAAGAAAAATAGGATTGCTGCATTACAGTTTTGTGTATAGGGTGAATCACTCTGGTTAAATTTCATTCAAATTTGCAACAAAATGAATTTATCAAAATATATAATATTTTTAAATAATCTTTGTTTGTATTTGTAGTGTTTATACAAAAAATTATTATTTACAATGCATCTAAAAACCATAAATAGTTTTTAAAAACATTTTTTTTCAAAAATTTTCTTTCAAACGTAATCAGATACTTTAAATGGAACCAGGACAAGTCCAAATCAGCTCCACTTTTTTATGCCGAGCGGCATGGAAATAGAAATTGAATCCAACTACTTTTTTCCATATTGGCACAATATTTATGTATGTGTCATATCTACGTAGTATCTTTTATAATATTACTAGATGGTACCCGACGCGTTGCTGCCGCCGTAAAAAGTAATATTAAGGGCAACCAATCAATAATTTTGCAATGTTTTATCGACCTATAATGAACGGTTCGACAGTACATGAAAATACGAATTAACAAATATTAATTTTCATTCATTAGATTTGTGTTGTCTTTTAGAATTGTAAAGCTTGGTGTTCATTCAGAACGGTAATGAAAGAAACTATTGCATGTCATAATTCGTTTGATAATCGTTCGAAATTCTCAAATTTAATTTTAGAAAATGTGATTAAAACATTTTTTTTAACATTGATTAAACACAGAAAATACCATAAAATCGTTAATATAGTTGAAGAGATAATTTTTGAAAATGAAGATGGTGCAAATTCATTTGTACTACAGTATTGTTGGTAGTTACTGCGAAAAACGGTAAAATTTAATTAAAATATAAAAAACCCCAGGGTTGGTCTCCGCAAAACTTTCTCGCATAATGTGTAATAAAGTTGTTACCTCTGAGAATGACTTGCGTACTAAAGCTTCAGAATATGAACCATTAGCATTTCTACAGAATCTATCGTCTTTTCGGCGAGTTATTTGGAGCTGAATCCTTGGTAAATAGATGCGGTTGGGATTCGAATTTTTTTTTAATTTTCTATATTTGTACTCTCTATAATCATCCCTAGGTGTAAGCAATAAGCTGACCCAGTTTCACCGCCATCGGATGAACTGTTTAAGAAAGCATAAGAGACGTGCAGACAAACATTCATTTTTATTTATACAGATTAGTCTTATTAACTGCAGCCTAAGAACTGTTGTTCGATCGTGTTTTGAAAAATTCGTGTCCAGAAAATAAATTCAATGGATTCAAGAAAATTTTTGCTTGTTTCCTCTTGAACGTACCGCCCTCATTTTACAGCTATTCTCTGCTCCGTCAGTAGAGGGATAGATGTGCGGAAATACAACAGAGTATAACCTTGAGATAATACAACAGTATGTACATTACCACAATATTATATATTATGTATGCGTGCGAAGTTGAAGATAAAAAGCGTAAGCGGACTGTATAACAGCGTTCTATTTATTTTTAAAAAAATTGTTGACTCCAGTATGTACAGGTTACTATAGCAACGCCAGAATCACAAGTCATTCACAACAAATCAAGTAATTGTAACAGTTAACAACCAAAAATATTATTATATAATCAACAGAAAAATATTAAAAATAATTTATCATTGAGCTTTAAGGTATCCGACTGCGTTCGAATGAAAATTTTTGGAAAATTGGATTTTTTTAAAACTGTTTTTTCACTAAAAATGATTTTTAGATATATTGTTAATTATAAACACTATAAATGCAAAACATTATTTGAAAATATAATATATTTTCAGAAATAGGAAAATTTGCAGTAAACTTTGTTGTAAATTTAACGAAAGCTATTAACACTCTTCACAAAATGGTAATGCAGCAATCCTATTTTTCTTTGTACTCACGTTATGGAATAAAACGATGAAGGAACTGAACCAACATCTCAGAAACATCTTGAGATGCAAAAAAGTGATGGGTCAAAATATACGTATAGATGCATTTTTCCCATAAATTCACCACTTAGTTTTTCTAAAAACACTTTTAAACGAAAAAGTATTTCACTCACAATAAAACGTTTGGTTCCTTTCATAATCCATACTATTTAAAACAGACGTTAAAATTTTTATGTAAATACCTCTATTCGTTTTTAGGATATGCTAACAGCGGAGAATTTTTATGAAAATTAAATTTTTGGCCTATATGACCTTGGGTGAGAAGTCAGGCCTTCCTTTTCCTAAAAAAGATGAACCGTTTTAGAAAGAAGAATATCTGTACTACAAGAAATAATAATAATAATAAAAAAAAAAACGTTCGCCAATGTGTTTGATTGTGTTAAACCGGTGTTTTTAACGTAGTCGGATACCTTACGTCGTCTAGCTCGTGCCGTGTTACATGGTCGCCAGGTTGGCTGGCGTAGTTACAGAATGCGCTAAGGAACGATGCTCCGCCGCCAAAGGAGTGATTTTACAAAATACGGAACAGTATATGATTACCATAACATTTTTGTATTAATGCGATTTAACTAATAATCGAAGCATCTTCTTTGATTCTATTAGATTTCATAAATTCAGTATACAAATGAAAGCAATGATTATTAATTAAAGTATAATTAAAATGTATAAAAGCGACTGAAATAATATTTTAAACATGATTTAAAAACCGACTTGTAAGTTATATGTTTCCATTTTGGGGGAGATTCTGGTGACATTGGCCCCAACAAATACATTTCATGCTTCACGAACCCAATGGAATACACAGGCACAGACACACAAACACAGAGAGAGAGAGACACTCACACACACACGGACACACACACACACACACACATATATATATATGTGTGTGTGTGTGTGTGTGTGTGTGTGTTCCATTGGGTTCGTCAAGCATGAAATTTATTTGTTGGGGCCGATTTATCTAGTATATGAAAATCTTTATTCAAAAAACTGATTGAAGCTTTTATTCAATTTACATTTAAGTGGTTTAAGAAATGATACATCAATGGTTTCATAAGTAATCTTAGCAAAATTTCGCTAAAATTTTCGGAAGGTTTTTATGAATTTTTTTAATATTTCCTTATAAAACCTTTTACATGAAATAATTGTCCTTAGTGGAGGATTTTATCTGCTAAAACTAAAAGTGAAATGTTAAGTATAACACCGAGACTCTATCTATTATCTGTTTGCCCATTTGTGTATAACAGACCATCAAATTTATTACTATCATACTTGGTACAGATGTATTTTGGAGAGTGGTAATGCGCACACAGAAGAGATTTTTTATAAAAAAATATTCTACTCATTTAAAAATGAATTGAAATTTTGGTTATTATAGTAATCATTTCTGAAAATGTTATCACATAAAAACAATTTTCTCACCACCTTAAAATTCAAAAACTCACCTTTCAATGATGTATTCAATTTCTGACAATTATCTATTAATTTGAACAAACTTTAAAGATGTTTCTCTCTTTATATATATATATATATATATATTGTTATAATGATTTTCAATGTTGAAATTTAAGACGAATATGTTTCATTGTCTCATAAAATCTTCAAATTGTGTTTTCTTTTGTCTTTCTCGTATGCGGAAATTGAGAAAACAATGTAATCATCAAAAAAATTCTAAATCGAGATCTTGATCACTCTCCGCTTTTTAGATGTGGGAGTATAAAAGCTAAGCGTTAAACTCCCACGTCTAAACGTTTGATAAAAAAAAACTTTTTTGGAATTGCGGCTGTCCATCTGTGAAAAAGATATTTCAAAGAATGATAGGCTAAACCAATAAAATTGGATACTTGAACTTATCATTTTGTAGATTTGTATTAAACTTTTGAACAAAATCTATTTTGAGGGAGTCTGTATGTTCGACAGTCAAAATACAACTTACGTTTGTTATAAATCGGAAAGAAATTGTAATTAAAATTTGGTGTAAGAGTAAAATTTAAAAAGTAAATCTGTATAAGATTTGAAAACAGATTCATCAAAGCGTTGACCATTTGCCAGTCTTTATTTTCGCGAGCCTGTCGATATAATTACTCAAAAATTTAATGACCTGGATAAATGAAATTAGGAATACTATTTTGTAACTGTAATTGTGGTTCTGTGGAAAATTTTTGTTTCAAATTGCTGGAAAATATTCGTCTAAAACACAAAATGAGTGTTAGCATTTTTTAAAATATTCTGGCTAAATAGCCATTTATTTAGGCTTAATCATTAAAAGGTATCCAAGAATTGCAAGATAGATTGAGAAAAATTATATATTTATACAAAAGATCAATATTTCGTAGCTATTGTTCACTAATGTCATGCAATGTATTGATAACCTTACCCAAGGTACAATATTTTACGAAGGATGGGAGGGATAACGATTTAATTATAAAAGTATGAGCGAAGGTTTTGGGGAAATAACTTTCCTGATTTTTGAAAAAAAATCATAACATTGAAGATAATTCTTTAACAAAAAAAAATCTTATTTTACTCTTAAAAAATGAAAAATTAGTTAGTAATTTAATTTTTCACGGATATCAGATTTTCTGTTCTCTTAGTTTGATGTAAAGCATACGATAAAACAATGCATTTCAGAATAAATTTATAATACGATAATTATTAAGTGTAGATGATTTAGTTAAGAATCTTCACAACTACTCTTAAATAAGGTCAACTTGACCGCTTTTTGAAGGGGAGGGGCAATGTTTGGCTTCAATGCGAACCAAGCAATAAAAGTGCCATCGCACAAAGAAGCCGTTGCCTTTTTGCGCGTTTTAACCCTTATCAGTTGTTTACAGGCTTCAATCAATGATTTCGTTTTTAACTTGATGAAAAATTGCTTTTGACAATCAAGTTAAGTGTTTCAAAAAGGCCGTTTATTCAAATATATATAAAATTTTTACTTTACTCTGCTCTTTTTATCAGTGTATAACTTCTCAGAATTATTTTTAGGTGGAAATTTTGTGTTGCGTTTCAGTTTGATAATATACTTGGTAAAGTTGCACCTGAAATCTGGGTAAAAATAGAACTTTACCTGTTAAGAACTTTGTTTCTCGTTTCGAGGTGTTTTTTTTTTTTCTTTATTTCTTTCATTTCTTAGATTCTTAAAAATGTTTCCTTTCGATTTAATATCTCAACATATTCAGGTAATCTTAACATTTCCAGAATTCAAATAATTATTTAAGATTCTTTTCCAAATTTCGTCATAGACAATGGAGTAACGCTTCCAAAGATTTGGAAGAAGGCAGGAAAATAGATGCATTTGTGGAGGAATGGGTACAGTTCACCACTATTTAATGGAATGTATGGAGATCTGAGAGTGAAGGAAGGACCCGAAGATTGTAAATAACGATTTAAGTACAGTACTGATAGACCAGGTCATCTCAAAACCCTGAAGGATACGATGTCAAAGATGGACAGTTTCATTCCAACTTTTTGAGAGTGTGCAGATGGAGAGTGAGACAGCTATTGACTACCCCGAAAGGAATATTAATTTGACTGAACGGTCAATGGACACTACTTATTCAGCAGTTGATCCCAACAAATCCTGTCGATACTGCTACGTTCAGTGGTGGCGGGGTGGTCGGCTGTATGCAAGAAGAAGAAGTAAAATGTTTAACGATTTAAATACAGTACTGATGTTACAGGTCATCTCAAAACCCTGAAGGAGACGATGTCAAAGATGAACAGTTTCATTCCAACTGTTTGAGAGTGTGCGGATGGAGAGAAAGACACAATCTCTATCACTTCATACCAATCAATGTTGCTGGATTTGATAAACCGTCATCTTTAAAAGCGTTTTGAAACATTTCAAAAACAATTTCGAACTTTTCATCTCGCCTGTCAGACGAACTTCCTACGAGCAGATTCTGTGACAGAATTCTGTTGGGGACAACAAATTTCATTTGGTTTTTTACAGTGTATTTTCCTTTATGTACAAGAAAATAGAAAGAAAAATATGCAGAGTTAGTTATTATTGTTAGTAGTAAAGGCACGATTTTTGCAATTTTGTCAGAGGACTGCAGCAAAAGCAACTTTTTCAAGCTCAGTAGCGTCTTCTGTTGGCTGGGCATCGAATAGAGGAAAAATGTATAATTCAATTAATATTAGTTAATAATCAAATTAGATTAGTTAATAAGTCAGTTAATAATCCAGCTCAATTAATATTAGAAATTAAGCTAGATTTCTTTTTTAATTTTTAGAATGAGTAAATATTTTCAGTTATAATTTGGGACTCAAATATAGGCATGGAAGTGATTGTAATTAATTTAAATAAGATGAAGTAAATATTGATATTTTAAATTTATTACTTTAATAACAGTCTAAAATTATTCTGAAAATAGAATATTTCAAGCGAATTTTCAGTCTAATTTCTTTTTCCTTTGTTTAGTTTTTAAAAATTGTTTTAACAACTTTTTACGTCTCGTTTTACAGGTCTCTTACTGCTTCTTCGATTGTGTTCATACGCATTACTTTTTGTTGCCATAGTGAAGGTAAGCCTGAAATTCTTTCAATATTTATAATAGTCTCTTTTTTAATCATAACCTAGGAAATTATTCGAAAACAACCTTTACAGATTAATACTTCTTAACATAAGTCGAAATTTCCTTCATTTAATATATCAATATCTATATGCCTAAGCTCTGTTAGGCATTTTTTTTTTTTTTTGAGATAATATTTTGACACGAATCACTTGCTGATTACATTTGAATATTTATAACTCTTACCTAAAAATGTCCTGGTTACTTAAATGAAATAAAACGGACGCCCTTAGTTTAACATTTATTCGAAACATTTTGCTTTATTACAATATTCATTTTACAGTTTATTCTATCACTAGCCGCCTTTGGCGACCATATGGTTCACCATGAGTAATGGGTTCTAAAATTTTCTATTAAATCACATATTCATTAACCTTGAAGTAACTCCGGGCATTGATTGGCCTGAAATAAATATTTTCTTTAAAATGATGGTCTGAAAGTTCTAAAAGAACGCGTTTTCCTTAAAATATTCTTTAATTTTATAAATCAGTCAGTTTTAATGATTGATTTAGAAGACTGATTGATGCAGCAACTTTTAATTAAAATTTTAATCAAAATATTTTGTAAAATATGGCTTACAGAGCAAAGTATGAAGAAATCTCAAACTCATTATTCATAAATGCATTGTTTGACTCAAACTACATAAAATGTCATTATTTACTTCATTTTAGATTAAATTAATAGTATTAAACAATATTTATGCCTACTAATAATATTTTACAAATTGGCCATTGGAAAGGAATTTGAATGCATA
>JAPMOQ010037680.1:2140823-2153726 GCA_026543055.1 Argiope trifasciata | reverse complement strand
TTGCAGATTTTATAGAAACCTTAGCTTTGCATTTATTTTTTTAGAAACTATCACATTTTATAATGAAAAAAAAATATTGAATTAATGATACAGATATTGCAAACGATAATAGAAATATGCCATTAAGTCGGGATTCCAATGCATATCCTGTCTAAATTCGATCAGGTTTACCGCAAAGAAGATTTATTGATTTAATTATTTACCTTCATAGAATCCTTTTACTATCATAGAATCCTTTGCTTTGCATTTATTTTTTTAGAAAATATCGCATTTTATATTTCTTTTATTTTATCCAGTCACTTGTTAAAAGTCGCATTTCTTTAGATTTATTTTGCGATGTTAGTTTTTTTTATTCGTACTTCCGGCATTCTTTTATTTTATCCAGTCACGTGATAAAAACATGGTTAAAATATTTCTTTAAAAATTCGTTAAAAATAGAAGCTTACGTTACTAAAAAAACTGATACCGTTAGAAAGCTAATTTTTTTGTCTTTAAATTGATATAAAAATCATGTTTGAGCAATAATATTTTCTGAAGTTATAACGGAAAAACGTCGAAAATTCGCTTAAATTTTAATTAATTCAAATTTTAATTAAAAATTCGGAAAAAGGGCTCCGAGTTGCACATTCCTGACCTCCAAGGTATACATGTACCAAATTTGGTAGCTGTAGGTCCAACGGTCTGGCCTGTCGAGCGCCAACACACACACACACATTTAGCTTTATTATAAGTATAGATAGATAACAGTAAAAATTTCTGTTTTTTCTCTTCTCGCTGTCAATCACTGTTAAAAGCGATGCCACGGCCAAATGAGGAGCAATAATTATTCCCAAGAAATGAAATTCCCATATTGAGACACATTTAAGTCATTAACATCTCAGTTAGGGTTGAATATAAGTCATATCACTGACTGTCCGACCCATGTTAATGGCACAAGATAAATAAACTGAATGACCAGATCGCCGCTACAGAAACACTGGTGGTAACTATCGTTGGATCCTATTGGCCTAAGAAATGACCCTTCCCTTTGGAAGTACGTCCCACCTCCACCTGTTCGCATATCTTTGGGGGTGGCGAGAACCATTCATCATTCCAATCACCTCTCATCATCAGATATGAGTGATCCTCTGGTGAGTTAGGGTTGAGTATACCGTATCAACTTGATGCAAGTATCACGTAGGTACTTTATATCACGCGGACACACGTGTCGTTCAAATATGGTATTCTAAACTGATGCACATATCGATAATTCTAACAACCTAAAACTTATCGAATTGTTAGAGTATCATCCAATCCAATTCCCTTGCCATACCTCAGCCTCAATAAACTCGTGTATTATCTTTTCTACTTACCTACACGTATATTGCTATTCTACATCGGTGATAATATATTAGTGCATTATTTTTTCTACCTACCTACACTTATATTACTGTTCTACCTCGGCGTCAGTATATTCGTGCATTATGTTTTCTACTTACATAAAATTAAGTTCTTAATATCAGTATTTTAAGTGTTATAAAAATCCTTCCTTTTCAACAATGCTATAAATAACAAAAACAAGCTACAAAATTTTAACTAACAATAGAAGTTATAGGTAACGCACAATTTGAGTCGAAATAACTTTTAATTGATAATCTTTTGATAGAGAAAAAAGGATCGGTTGTTGTGTATATCAATGCAATCGAGTTCAGTTTCAATCAACGTAAATGGCAGGTTCGAAGACATTGAAGAAGACTTTTCCTTTTTAAGTTCGCTTTATTCCATCTCCGGAGGAAGGCAGGAGTATTTACAATAAGTAATGGAAAAAGGTAGAAATTTTTTTCTCGTGTTATGTAGCATATTTTAATAGGGAAAATATTGTTGACAGTACTAATATAGTATTAAGATTCTCAGAGGGATCTTTAAACAAGTGATTTTCAAAGCTGGGAAAAAACAGGGCTCTTTTTGTAAAACTATTCGCATAGGTAGCAACTTTTATCGCTCACTCTCACCGTGGGAATCGCTGACTAAAGAACTTTACAAAGCATTTCTTGAATTAATGTAGATAATGCAGAGTCGGATCCGGAAATAAGAGAATATTTTAGAATGACTTTGATAAGTGCTAAATCAAGATAAAACTTTAGAAATTAATTTGGATTCAAATTAAATGTTAAGATATCATTACAGACACACACACATAATTAAAATTGCACAATTAAATAAATTATAAATGCATCATCTTTTTAAAATGAGAATATCAGACGATTATAGCATCCATTTTTTGAAAAAATCGAAAAGAAATTCGGTGTAATAAAGTGCTTGCATTGAAATCTTTTTTGCCTTGTACCAATGTGAGAAAAATTAAATAAAAGTAAAAATGAAATCTACGATAGCAAATTTTACGTTATCATGTGAGAACATTATTTCTAAGTCATTATTTGTCTTAATTAATTGAAGTGAATAACCAGTTTAAACAACCACGAGACTTCTCGATCGATCGTTTTTTACCCCCCCCCCCCCCCCCTCTCTCTATATATACTATTTTCAAATGATAAACTACTTACCAATAAAGTTTTTAAACGTATTATTTTACATGGAATTCTTGAGAAAACAATATTTTTGTAAACACAGACTGCTATTTTCTGTTTCTAATAACATAAAATTGTTTCATAATTATCTTAGAAAGAAGTCAAATCCTTCAATGTTTTCCACTAAAGAATGATTAAAGTGATATTTTTAAATTGGGAGAAAGATAAAATACTTTTATCAAATTTGTTATTAAACGGGAGTAATATTTTTTGAACGCAATTTAAAAATTAAATTTTTTAATTTCATTCAGTAAAAATAACATTCCATGAAAAAAAAAACATCTATGATGTCATAAATGTAAGTCAACCTTTTAAAAACGCATCTGCTGTCAAAGAATCACACATAATAATAAAGCAATACTGGTAAAAAAAGATCAACCTTTCAAAAACAATCTGCTTTCAAGGAAGCGTGCATAATAATAAATACAATACTGGTAAAAGCAGGTAAAAAAATAACGTATATGCGATTAAAATATGTTGATGAATTTTGCCATTTATGCTTTATTCATTGCCTACGCTATTTCGAGTTTCAATTATTCAAAACCTCCTGACGAAAACAGGATTATGTTCTCACATGATAACTCCTTTTTTTTAAAAAAAAAACATTAGAAACAATTTTATTTCTTTAAAATTTTTTACATTTAGAGAGAAATGTTATGTTTTCATGCTAATAGATTGAAATTTAGTAAATATCAAAATACATCAAGGGAAAAACTTTTCGAACATGTTTTTCCAAAATTGTACAACTTTTAACGAGTTAAGCTTCTCACTAAAATAGAAAAAAGTTCAAATTCTGCATTTAAAGCAGACAAACAACTGAATATCACAAATCGTATTGCAGAAATGGATAAAAGAGAATAACGACATCGGGTATTGAATTTTTTTCAAAAAAAAAAAAAAAAAAAAAATGCATAAAATCCTAAAAGTCTTCAGAAAATCCTGAGAGTAAGCCGACAGCAGGTGTTGACAGCTGAATCGGCATTGCGAAAAGCAAATACTGAAGGTCCAATTCCTTTCGAAACTGAGGTAGGTAGTCAAACTGTTTCGAAACCCTTAAGTGCCGTCACGCTTCCGATACAGTCCTGTCATCTGAAGTGACCGAACAGCACCTGTTCTTCGGCACGTACAGGTGACAAGTGACTGCAGTGACGCAGCTGACCAAGAGGAACTGGAAACGAAACACTCAAAGGATTTCTATCGCATTTCTTGAATGGACAGCATTGTCAAGGCCTGAGGTGGCGAATCTATTTAAGGTTTAGTTTAGTTATATATTAATGTCCTGTTTTGAAGAAACACTGGGGATATTTTGGGACGGGACCTCGTTATTCTGAACCACAATCAGATGACGAGGACCACACCTGAGTTGCCACTCCAACCTCTCCACACCGCACCAGTGGGAGGACGTTTGGCCCCGACGGATTCAACGTGCAAGAGAACCCCTCACACGGCGGTTCTTCTGGAGAATCGAGTCTTGAGTGTGAAACCCTTCGGTTCCAAAGCGGAGACCATACCACTAGTCCACTGCGGCCCTGTGAACCTTTAGGGATCAATGTGCCCTTTTTTATTCTAAAGAAATGTCTAATGAGGTATAGACACGCCGTCAAATAATTTTGCCTGTGATTATTGGGAAGATAATGAAACTAAATACTGACTACTCAAAGCTCTGTATTTACTACGGAAAGTTACATTTTGCATTGTAAAGTAGTGTATGTTTTAGCTATCCGTGTCATTCAAATGAGAGTGACTTCTGTTTGTTGCAGATTAGATGTCAAATAACTTATATTAGGGTTGCAAGATGTTGCTTTTAACAGAATGCATGCTGAATTGGGAATCATCTGCCAAGCAGTTTCTAAGCGAGTCTTTAGTGTTATTCATCTCTGAAAATAATGACTCGCAGGCATAGATGAAAATATCCTTAAAATATTATCAACCAAATTCTTCAATCAGTTAAATGTTTGAATTGAATTTTTCCGTGTTTCCAAAATTTCGTTGCTGGCACTTTTACTTATGTTGCTTGTTCACCTTTCTGTTTTAATCCATTCCAATTTTTTTTCCTTGCTTTAATCATTCCTTTAAATCCATATGGAACTAGACTGAAAATCAATCAGCTGCATTTCGTATTATTCCTTTTCAAACCAATCTATACTAGGACCAATTCAGCATGTCGAATGAAGTGACATGCAAGCCGTTTTGCAAACTTGATCGGCGGGCCTATCCAAAATATTGAGTTGGCGTCAATGGCACGCGTGCCACTGGTTCCACGGCTGTCAGATTCGATCTCGTAACCTAATGGAGACGAGTCCAACGCCCTACCAACCTGGCTGTCCCGGTATCACGTATTTTTTAAGATAATGTCGAGGATTTGAAACGGGCAAATCATTCCATGCATCGACTTCCGCTGACTGTGCCCTCAGCAATAAGGTCATTGAGATCGCGAACTGATTTTACTGATTTTCATTCTTTCTCGAAACGGTACAGTCTAAAATGACGAATATGAATACGATTATCGACTCGTATTTTCCTAAACTGGAAGAATATTTTCATTCATCTATACTAATATTACAGATGTGAAAGTTTGGATGGATGGCTGTTTGTGACTCAATCACGACAGAGCGGAATGGGATGAAATTGAGCACAGAGATAGATTAGAGTCGGGAATAGAACAGAGGCTACTATTTATGCCGGTTCACTTTTCATTCGAGCCAAAAAGCTGAGACCAAATCCCGCCAAAAATAAGTAAGGTTCCAGGGTTTTTTTCCCCAGTTGAGGTTAGGTATAGCAGAATTTCGACCGATTATTTCAAACGATTCTATTTATTTTCTTTGTGTTTGATGCATTTAAAATTCAATATTTTTAATGAATCCATCTTTCGGATTCATTTTGAGGTACTTTTAAACTAAAAGAAAACAGAATAAAGGAAATAAAACATTTCTAATCTGCATTGCGTTTCCCCAACTGGAAAGTCAGACATGTGCGTTACGCCAACGGGCGTTGAAAGTTCGCGTGTGATTGCTGACAACCGTGTTTTCATTTAAATTAAAAGTTTAAAAATGATGTGTACAATACTGTTGTAGCTATCTCCACCTCGATCCATAAATAAAACAGATTTGAACGGACTTGATTCGCTGTTTCGTTTTATTTTGGGTATACAGTGTGAATAAATTGTTTTCACGTTAGTTGTGTGTTTTTGTTATTAAATTGTATTTAAGCTATACATTTTTCTTACGTGCTTATACTTTTAAATGTATCTTTTTTAGGTTAGGTTTCATTTTCTTTTTTATTTGTCATCGTTTGATAGTTTTTCGTACATTTGCATCAAAATCTCCACGCGAACAGAGTTGCTGGTAATAGCTATTCAATTTATAAAATAGAAACGCCTGATACTTATACACCAAACTAATTAAAACCTCTCGACATCAATTCCATATTTTAAGCAAAATTTTTGAAAAAATTAATTAAGTTCATCAAAATTATTTTCAGACTTTTAAGTGCTGCAGAAATGCACCACTTCGAGTTCATTATTACGCTCTCGCAAGCAGCGCGTTCCGTTCTTGTTAAAATGTGCGGAGGAAATCGAAATCAAAGCGATCAAGACGAGCGAGGAACGCCTCCTCTCCAACCCCCTTCCATCCCTCACCCCTTCGCGAAGCAGTCAGCCTCCCATTCCAAGCCAAGCAACGGTGGAATGAGGTTGTGTCGGCGCGACTGCACACTTGTTGCATTTCGTGATGCGGACGAAGCAGTGATAATTTATGGCGATCACACTTACTTGCACCCTCCCCCCCTCTTCCTGGATATTTTTATGGATGTGAATAGCATGGCCAGACTAGGCTGAGGAATATACATTTTTTTCTTATAGAAGGGATTTATCTTTCCATTGCAAGTAGAAGCAAATAGAGGTGAGTTACAAAGTTTTCTTCTCGCCAATTAAAAGTAGGGTGAGTGCAATTTCGAGTGTCTAGATGGGTCAGCCGAGTGTATATCCAGAACACTGATCGAAAACTGTTCGAAAATTATTAGTTTAGATAAATTTATTTACTACATTGCCGGTGTTCGGTCATTTTCAATATGGATTAGTTTCTAATATCAGTAGTGAATTTTATCAAACTAAGATTTCCAAATTTGTAGTTAATCCTTTATTTACCGAATTATGTTGCCACCAATTTTTCAACTTCATTTTTGCGAAAGTAGTTTAGTTTTCTTGCAGAATAATTCCAGAGAACCCTAGAAAAAATTGTGATTAGCAGCAGTAGCATAATTAATTTAATCATTAAATATTTTTAATTCCTACTTTTAGCTTATATGAACTTCATGTTATTTGGATTACATTCTCTGTGTTCTTTGAAATACGACCAGCAAGAATAGTCACACAGTAAAGATATAAGCTAGATTTAGAGGGTGCTTTTAAGGATCATCAGTAAATAAAGGGTTAAAGTGTACGTACGCACTTGAAACTTTGAAAATTGTTCAAAATATCGAATATTATTTTTTATTGCTTCAAAATATTCTCTGATCCTTTAACTTTCAAACGATTCTAAGATATTGACAATATTCGAAATATTTCTCAAGTTTTAAGGAATTTTCTTGGGGTAGTTTCGCTAAATTCGCTTCGATTTATTTAAAAAAAAACTCATTTTACAAAGAACGCTATTTTTCTACCATGTTGCTTCATTCCAACAATCATAACTCAACAAGAAATGAACCAAATACAATTATTTCTGCATCAAAATAATCTGTATGAAACAGTGGATGTTTTGTGCCTCCTTCAAAGTTATGTTTATTGAAAACTAACTATTATAAAGCTATAGCTATTTAAAAGTTAAAATTGCAGAAAAAAAATCTCGCTTTTTCAATTCAGCGTTGACGAAAAATTTAAAAAAGAAACAACTTGATGGAGGCAAACAACATGAAGAATAATATTAGGCAATAATCCCAACTACAATAGTGCGTCTGTACAAATTATAATTGCAGATATGTTTCAAAATATAGGCTAATTATCACTTTAAATATTAATTAATATTTAGTGTAGTATGTTTTTTCTTTTTGAAATGAGTTGAAACATATGTTAATGACCCACTGTGATAAAAACTGAATTTTTAAAGTTTAATTTTTTAAAATTTTATATTGTGTATACACCTTAAATAATTGGGGATATATCTTATATATAAATAAAAATGAATGTTTGTCCTAAACTGTTCCTCCAACTGGGATGAAACTTTGAATACTTATCAGCTTAGTCAGCTTATTGCTTACACTTACTGCATGGTTATAGGGATAGTACAATTATTAAAAAAAATTAATCGAATCTTAGCCGCATTTATTTTTCCAAGGATTCATCTCCAAATAGCTCGCCGAGGAGACAATAGATTCTGTAAAAGTGCTAAATCCAAGTGAAAGGTTAATATTTTGCAGCCGTAGCACGCAAATGTCATGCAGATCATTCTCAGAGGTAACAACTGTAATACAGATTTCGCGAGAATGTTTTGCAAGCCTGGGGTTTTTGAATTTTAATTAAATGTTAGCGTTTCTCGCAGTAACTACAAAAAATCTTGTAGCATAAATAATTTTGCACGATCTTCATTTTCAAAAATTATCTTTTCAACTAGATTAACGATTTTATTGTATAAATATATTTTCTGTGTTTAATCCATTTTAAAAGAAAATATTTTAATCCTATTTTCTAAAATTCAATATGATAATTTTGAACAAACATAAACGAATCACGAGATACAATAAATAGTTTCTTTCATTACCATTCTGAAAGAGCATCAAGCTTTACCATTCTAAAAGAATACACAAATCTAATATGTAAAAATAAATACTTGTTTTTCGTATTTTATATATTGTTTTACCGTTCATCCTATTTCGATAAAACGTTGCCAAATTTTTGATTGATTGCACTTCATATTATTTTTTTCGGTGGCACAGTAACGCGCGTGGTACCAGCTAGTAATATTATAAAACACATCTCTAAAGTACACGTGGAATGAATTTTTTATCAAAAAGAATATATTCCACTGTTTTTAGTTTTTACAGGAGGCCAACTTTCCACATTCCCTCGGCACTCGAGTAGGTCATGGCCAAGATTTCGGTGAGCGATAATGTGTTTCTGCATAAATGAGATAATCAGGTTCATGATTCAATTCAGCTATGCTTTCATGATTTTGTGAGATCTAGAATATAGTATATATTTCAGCGCAATCCAGTGGTTAAGTATGAGTGGCCTCTGGATCAAGACTCTCTAATACTTTCACCTGTATAATCCTCAAAATAGATATATCAGGATTTTACAAATTATTTTTTTAAATTAAAAAATCGATTTTGATCAAAAGAATAAATTAAATAACCGTTTCAATAGATTAGGCATTCAAAATACAACAACCAACGAATCAGTTTCCCAATGCACGCATTGGAAAAATAAGCACAAGTTAAAACTAGGACTTCGGTATTTGTACCAGATGATTGGAAAATAATTTTTTCTTGCGTTACTATGACCCAAATCCCTGTAGTGCATCTTCAGTGGGATATTGCGATGCAAATGAATGGAGAGGAAATAATGATTTTGCGCAAGTTCTTATATACAATTTTTTTTCGTATTTAATCTCTTCAAGCACTAAAAAAGGGATATTTCCAATAACACGCTATCCTCTGTTATAATAAAACATCTATATAAATAAAACTGAATGTTTGTCTGTCTGTCTCTTATGCCATCCTAAACCGTTCATCCGATGGCGATGAAACTTTGAATACATATTACTTGCACCTACAAGGTGGTTGTAGGTAAATTAAGTAATGTATAAAAATTGAAAACAAATCAAGTAATATATGAAAATAATTTTTGGAGCCGCATCTCTTAACCAAGGATTATTGTCAATTTAACTCGCCAAAGAGACAACTGTTTTTTTCACATAATCAGTTGTATGTTGGATGCTAAATCGGACAGTCAAGAAATTAATTTGTTTCTTCTGAAGACAGAAAAAAAAATGCCTACCCTAAAGCTCTTGAATAATAGAATAAAAAAGAATGGAATAAAAATGAGTTATAGTTCTCTTTTAAATATCATTCAATTTCAATGAATGCATTCATTTACGATACCAGTAGTAATTAAACAAGACAGTTATTTTAAATTCAAAACGATATTTCCAAAATTATTTCTTCTGAGGCGGCAACGTGCCGGGTATCAGCTAGTTATAATGTTCTGTAATTATTGTTGTTTAATTCGAAAAAAAGTGCTGCATATTTTCAAAGAAAACCCAAAGTGAAAATGTAATTACTATTGCTTAATATTGACAATTAATACAAACATGATATTTTGTTATCAAATTACACAAACAGCGAGAAAAAAAGGTTACTAGTTCAATTTTGAGTATTCATACTTATGATATAAAAGGTGAAACATGCAGAATATTTAAACATGCATGAATTTTTTCAAATTTATCAACAAAATGTATTTGTTGAAATCTTAGTTATGTTCTAGATTACTGATACCGAAAATATGACAAAACTATATGTACAGGTCAGGCCGCCTAGAATGAAACTATTTCAGATAAAAACTGCAGGCTGTGCACATTGGCTACAGCGATAAAAGTTGAAATCGAATTTTCAAAAAGTGAGCCACTAACGGCCACGAAACGGTATTTTCACTTGCGGAGGGAAATAAATCCCTTCAAGGTCAACAGATGCATCGGCTGAGTTCGGATGGAAGTGTGTTTTTCCGAATGAGACTTCGCGTGCAAACAAGATTTAAGAGCAGGTGGTTAATAAATAACTTTAAAACTGCGCAGAGAAAAGCTCTTAAACCAGACTCATACGCGTGCTTTCCGCAGGGAACGGCTTTACCTGCTCGGTCACAGTTAAAAAGTCTATTTAAGTTAGAATTGTTTTCTCGCATTCGGACGAAGAATCGATTACTGACGCGATTTTCGTGATGTTTTAGTTGAAATTTTTGGATGAAATTTTGAGCAGTTCTGTGTTTGTAGCGGCCATAAACCCTTTTTTTATATTTTCAGAATTAAAATTATCAAACAATTGACTAATTGAAAAAAAATGTGTGATATACACGCAGAAACATTACTGGGACCGTCAACATGGAAGGATGAGTTAAATATATTGAAATGCGTTGCAATTTGTTTGTTTTCTTTAAAATTGAAAAATTCCTACTAAATATGGGGGGGGGGGGTTGTAGACCTTTCTGTCATCTAGGAACCTATTCCATATTCAAAATCTATATAAATAAAAGTGAATGTTAGCCTGTCTGTCTCTTATGCGGTGCCGTACCGCTCATACGATTGTGATGGAACCTGGAATACTTATTACTTGCATTTGCGGGATGGTTATACGCAGGCAGACCATTGGGGGGGGGGGTGCAGCACTGAGGGGCCCCCCACCGTGATTAAGAATGAAAACAGTGTTTTGAACAATAATAATGTTACACATACTAAAAGTCTGCAAGCGGGTTTTCATGTGGCTGGATGAGCATCGACTGACGCCTTTATTAGGCGAAGATCGGATTGATATCTATAAAAAGACGGGGAAAGTTCATTTATAAATAAGAAAATCCTTATCAGACATGTTGAGACAGAGCGGCGTGCCAGAAGTCGAGGCAGAGGCTGGGTTGAAATGGACTTGTAAATCATCATTTATCTATTTTTGACTCAAGTAATATTCTTTTCAGTCTTTTACATTGCCAATGTCTAAATATAATAGATGCTGAACCCTCTTTCAGCAAATTAAAATTAAATAAAGGATTAACTTTAGTCAAGCATATGGGTATAATGCTTAAGCACTTTTACTATACTAAATATCATCGTAAAAAGAATTGAAAAAATTGTCATTTTCCTGGAGTTATTAATAGCAAAAACAAAATCATGCATCATTAAATACATATACAAATGTTTTTTATTTATTTATTTATTTTTTACTTTGCTAAAAATTTTAGGCCCCAAATGGGTTTTTTTCCGGACCCCTTTTTAGAGAAGGCCGGCTCTGGGTATCAGCATAGTAAAATCATCCATATAAATAATGTCCATATGTCTCGTATGAGCTGCCGTGCCGCTCATCCGATTGCGATGAACCTTTGAGAACTTATTACTTGTACTTATTTGTTTCTGCTGAAGATGGAAAAACAAAAATATATTGCCAATCCTAAAGTCTTGATTTATAAAGTTTAAAAAAAAAATAGAATAAATACAATTTATGCTTCTCCTTTATACACTGAAGTGACAAAAATCATGGGATGACTGTTAATATCGTGTCGGTCCTCCTTTTGCCCGGCGAAGTGCAACAACTCGACGTATCATGGAGTCCACAAGTCGTTGGAAGTCCACTGCAGGAATATTGAGCCATGCTGTCTGTATAGACGTCCATAATTGTGAAAGTGTGGATGGTGCAGGAGTTTGGGCACGAACGGACCTTTCGATGATGTCCCGTAAATGCTCGATGGGATTCATATCGGGCGATCTAGGTGGCCAGATCATGCGCTGGAATTGTCCGGAATGTTCTTCAAACCAATCGCGAACAGTTCTGGCCCGGTGACATGGCGCATTGTCATCCATAAAAATCCCATCGTTGTGTAGGTACGTGAAGTCCATGAATGGCTGCAAGTGATCTGCAAGCACCTGAACATAACCATTTCCAATCAATGATTGGTTCAGTTACACCAGAGGACCGAGTCCATGCCATGTAAAAACAGCCCACACCATTATGCAGCCACCACCAGCTTGAACAGTGCCTTGCTGACAGTTTGGGTCCATGGCTTCGTGGGGTCTGCGCCACACTCGAACTCTACCATCAGCTCGTAACAATTGAAATCGTGACTCATGTGACCACGCCACGGTTTTCCACTGGTCTAGGGACAGTCGATATGCTAACGAGCCCAGGAGAGTCGCTGCAGGCGATGTCGTGCTGTCAGTAAAGGCACTCGAGTTGGTCTTCTGCTGTCATAGCCCAAGGAAGACAAATTTCGCCGCACAGTCCTATCGGACACGTCCCTCGTACGTCCCACATTGATTCCTGCAGTTATTTGACGAAGTGTTGCGTGTCTATTAACATTGACCATTCTACACAGACGTCGGCGGTCTCCGTCGTTAAGTGCAGGTGGTCGCCCACTGCGCTGTCCATGATGGAATGTGATGCCTGAAATTTCATACTCTCGGCACACTCTTGATACTGTGGATCTCGGAATGTTGAATTCACTAACGATATCCGCAATGGAATGAACCATGCGTCTGGCTCCAACTAACATTCCACGTTCAAAGTCTGTTAATTCTCGTCGTGCCGCCATAAATCACGAAAAACCTGTTCACATGAATAACTTGAACACAAATGAAAGCTCTGG
>JAPMOQ010037680.1:2104344-2127354 GCA_026543055.1 Argiope trifasciata | reverse complement strand
GGTCTGCCGGGCACATTCCGCCAATCACCGCTCACCTTCCACTTCTTAATCACATAAGCCACTGTCGATTTTGGGTACTTCAGATCGCTAGATTTGTCCCTTAAGGATCAGCCACATTTGTGATACCCGATAATTATACCTTTCTCGAAATCAGAGAGCTCCGAACTGCGAGGCATCTTGCATGCGACTAAAGCTGATGCTGTTTCCTACACGATATATACCGGCGGAGGCCGTGGCGTACCTTAGACCGCAGATATCGTCATTTGCATAGGTGTCCAAATACTTATTGGTAGTCAGTTAATATCATACAATATTCTACAATATTGGGAGTATTGTTTAATATTTTGCACAATATATGTGTGATAATAGGGTTGTTTCATACTGAATTAACTGAATGTTGTTGCAGAATGTACATAGATGGCGCTCCCGCCTGTTATTTACTTCTTATTTGTAAACATCCAACCCCGAGAACGGGGACTTGCGTGGCAGGCACGGACACCAGCGGTCATGGAACTTACCATGAAGGAATAGGGGTAACGCGTCTTCCCCGTGATCTGGGCCTCCCGGTTCGGGCTTTCTCTATTCTATATATGAATGTGCTCTCCTGTAAGAAGAGTTTGTGCAAGCGAAGAATTGGTGCGTGAGTGACAAAGTCGCTCTCTTGTTCCTAGGTGGCGCTACTGAAAAAAACAAGAGGCGCACCCAATAGGCTTAAATCGCTGTCTTCGTAACAGAGGACTTGTACAATGTCAAGTGCCATAAGGAACAAGACCCTGAGGGTTAAGCTTTGTTATTATTGTTAACTAGCTGGTACCCGGCGCTTTGTTGCCGCTGAAAAAATAATAAGTGCAGTCAATCCATAATTTGACATGTTTTATCGAAATAGGATGAATGGTGCGACTGCATATAAAGTACGAACAAACAAATATTCATTTTTATGTATTAGAGTTGTGTATTCTTTTAGAATTGTAAAACTTGGGGTTCTCTCAGAACGGTGATGCAAGAAACTGTTTATCGTATCTCGTGATTCGTTTCATAATCGTTCAGAATTCTCAAGTTTAATGTTAGAAAATGGGATTAAAATATTTTCTTTTAGAATCGATTCAACATAGAAAATATATTTATACCATAAAATTGTTATTATAGTTGCAAAGATCAATTTTGAAAATGAAGATGGTGCAAAATTATTTCTACTGTAATATTTTTGGTGGTAAAAACGGTAAAATGTATTTAAAATATAAAACTTCCGCGCATCATCTGTAATGAAGTTGCTACCTCTAAGGAATGACATTTGCGTACCATATCTACAAAATAGGAACCTTTAGCATTATAACATAATCTATTTTGAAAACTCCATTTAGCGCTCTGCAATAAAAAAAAAACCAAAAAAAATTTTTTTTAAAAAACGCCTCAAATTAAAAAATTGATGGTGTAGATGTACATTGAAAATGTTCGAATAAAAAAAAAAACGAAGGGAAAAGAAAAGAAATCACAATGGTGTCGATTCTCCCTCACGTGACATGTATCAAATGGCCCACTTCCAACGATTCTGTGCCAATTATCTGGTCATTTATTAGGCTCCAGTCGCGAAGTCGGTGTTTAAGAACAAGATGGATATGGCGTGTCGCACTAATCAATTTAATCATCTTTAGTCATTTTTTTTTCGATGTTTCTTCATTTTTAGTTCAGAAATCTGAATTGAATGAACAATTTAGGTATTGATAATAAATATTTTTTAATTAACTTCTAAATTACTTTTTAAAAGTAAGGTATTATTATTAATTTAATCATTATTTTTTTTAATAAATAATTTTGTGAGGAGAAAGGAAAATTTAGTTCAGAATCACCTGATAGTAGTTTTTTATCCATAACGAATGCATGAATGCATCCCTTATTAACCCCTTCGCATACAAATGACGTGTCTGAGGCGCGCGACGAATGACTGAATTTTTAATTTTTAATCTGCTATTAAGTGAAAAGTACGAAATAATTTCAAATGAAAAAAAGTCACTTGAAACGAATTATTGTTAAAGGTATTGAAATAACAGTCAATATTCCAATTAGGAAGCTATTCAATTCGTCGTTTTATGAGGATGTCGAGTGGTTAATTAAATGTAGATTCGTATGTCAAATGGTTAACATCCTTGCATTCATTTCTACATCTTTTTGAACAAAAATCATTCGTTATATTTTCGTATTTAATTTTTATAGTGGATGATCAAATCCCTTTCAAAAAACTTTTTATACATAATAATTCAATTGAACGAAGACGAACTGCAATTATTTGAACCTGTCAGATCAACAGAGACTCGCCAAATTGTGCAAATTTCATCTTTAATATTGTTAGCTTACACGTTGATGCACATTAGAATAAATTATAAATGTGTGTCAGAAATGTCTGAGTAAAGATAATTAAATCTATTCTTAACTAAAACAATAGTTAAGCCAAATTAACGGCCAGTTGTAAAGCAACGCTAAGGCTGTTTGGGGACGGACCTCGTCGGTTTGAACCATGGTCAGATGACGAGGACGACACCTAGGCTGACACCCCCATCTCCACACTACACCAGGGGGAGGACGTTTGGCCTGACAGATTTAACGTGTAAGAAACCCCCTTACAGCACGTTTCTTCGGTGAAATCAGGTCTTGAACCTGAAACGACTTTTCGGTTCAAGAGACTTTACCACCAGGCCACCGCGATTCATCTAAAATAATAAGAAAAAATTGAACTTATGAACAATTTAAATTGAACTTGTTCTATTAATGGGGACGAAACAAATGACTGCAACATAAATAAACAAAAACGTATTCTATTATTGACACAAGACATTGAAAATATTAGAAAAAAATTGATAACTGACATTTATAGATAAAAAAAATTAAGTTTCTTAAATGAAAACGAAAAAAATATCGAAGAGGAATGCATGACAAATAATTATTTCAGTTGGACATTGATCAAATATTTTTAAAAAATCAATCCTGTAATTCATTTTTTTCACAATTTAGCTTCATTTGCTTGTGGTGATTTTCAGCCCAAATATAAACATATTAAAAAAAAAAAAAAAAAAAAAAACTGAAAGATGTCAAACGTTAATGTGAAATTAAGGAAGTTCACTGAGAGACTAGGCAGCATCGCTTTTTGTTTTTCGCTCCTAATTTAATGCATATTTTGTTAACACATGATAACTAGAAATTTGCGATCGTAGATTTCATTTTTTGTATTATCATTTTATTTTACTCACTTATTTTTCGAAGATTTCCTTTCATGAATTATGTGATATTTTGAGCCAATTAATTTTAATTCAAAATAAAAATTTCTTTATTAAATTTTATTAAAATTTCTCTTCCGCACAATGATACAGATTTATACAAATAGTAATAAAAATTCTTTCAGTTTAAGGTATTCGACTGCGTTAAAAACCCAGGTTATCGATCCCATTGGTGATTTTCTATTTATTATTATATCTTGTAGCTCAGACTTTCCTCTTTCCCTAACAGTTTATCTTTTCTGGGACAGAGAAGGTCTGACCTGTCATTCAAAGGTACATATTTTTCTAAATAAAATTTGTATTTAACTTCAATTTTCTCATAACTTTAATTTTTATAAAAAAATTTCACCGTTGGCATAATATTTCAAAAACTAATAGAGGTATTTACATACAAAAATTCAGCGTGTATTTTAAATAATATGAGCCATGAAATGGACCAAAAGCTTTAGTGTTGGTGACATACTCTTTTATTTATAGGTGTTTTCAGAAAAATTAAGTTGTGAATTTATTGAAAAAAGGCATATTTTTTACCCATAATTTCTTTGCATCTCAAGATTTTTTTCCTTAGATGTTGGTTCATTTCATTCATCAGTGTATTACGTACAAAGAAAAGTAGGATTGCTTCATTACAGGTTTGTGTCAAGTGTTAACCATTTTGGTTCTATTTCATTAAAATGTACTACAAAGTTTCACTATTTCACAAAATATATTATATTCTCAAATAACTTTTTTGCATTTATAGAATTTCGTATCATAATCGACAATACATCTTAAAACCGTAGTTTTAAAATCCAATTTTTTTAAAAAAAATTTCCTTTGAACGTAGTCGAACAGCCTTAAGCACTTTTCAAGTTCTCATTTTCCTTCTTTCATTGTCTCTCTTTTATTTTGCAGATACATTTTTGAAACCGCCTGCATTTCATAACAATGGCGAGGACGATCCCGGCACTCGCTGGTCAGCCGGTGTCAGGTCCATCTTCCGCCACTCCCACGCCGGCCGCAGTCCAGGCGACCTAGCCAGTGAACTGCGAACGCCCTCGCCTTCCCTCTACCACGAGCTGCGAAGGTGCCTCAAAGACCCCGAGTGGGCACGCTCTTTCGTGAGAGAGAACGGGATCGACCCCCTGCTCGAGACCCTCAAGTCCCTGAGGGGAAGGGACCTGGAAGAGGTGCAGCTGAAGGTGGAGTGCGGTCAGTGCCTCAGACTCGTCATGGACACCAGGGTGGGATTGGACTACATCATGGAAAACTCGGATTACACGCAGAAGCTGGTCACAGGTAAGAAGTGTTTTTTAAAAGGTGCATTGTGAGAGGTATCTAGACAGAAATGTTTGGTATCCCCCCTCCAAAAAGGGTCATTTACCCTTTATTTACTGACTATCCGCCGGCTTCCTGTCTTAGGGGTAGCGTGTCTTCCCCTTGTTCTGAGCGTCTGGTTCGGGCATGGTTGTTATTCTGTGTGAGTTGTGTGAATGTCCGCCCCCGCCCCTGAAAACTTCATAGGTACAAGCGAATATAGGTACAAGCAATTATACTTCATAGGTACAAGCGAATGTGAAAGCCTGAAGTAGCTAAGTCGTACTCATGGCGCTACTGAAATAAAAAGGGACACTAATTTAGGCTTAAAATCGCTGCCATAGGAAAATGCCATTGGAAACAACATCAACTGACGGTACTGAAAAGTATCATTTCAATCTAGCTTATATCTTTGCTATCTATGACTATTTTTACTGATGGTATTCTTAAGAACACGGAGAATGTAACCCAAATAACACGAAGGTAATATAAGATATGAGTAGGAATTAAAAATATGTAATTAATAATTTAATTAAGATATTTCTGTTAATGACATTTTTTTCTTGGGTTCCCTGAGATTATTCTGCAAAGGAAACCAAACGACTGGTTCAAAAATGAAGTCGAAAAAGTCTATGGCAACATAATTCGGTAAATAAAGGTTAAATTGTCCGTACACACTTGAAACTTCGAAAATCGTTCTAAATTATCAAATATTTTTTTATTCAAAATATTCTCTGATCCTTTAGCTTTCAAACAATACAAAGATGTTGTTAATACTCGGAATATTTCACGAGTTCTAAGGATTTTTTTAATGTACTTTCACTAAAAACTCTAGTTTCGTTTTTTAAAAACTCATTTTAGGAATGGTATTTTCTCACAAAGTTACTTCATTCAAACAATAGTAATTCGACAAGAAATAAATCAAATACAATTATTTATATGTCAAAATAATCTGTATGAAATAGTGGATATTCAAAGTTATATTTATAGAAATAAATTTTTAGCTATTTAGAAGTTAAAAGAACAGAAAAAATATCGTTTTTTTCTATTCATCGTTGATGAAAAAATTGTTAAAGAAACTATATATTTTTATTATTTGATGGTGACAAATGGCATGAAAATTAATATTAAGCATCACTTTCTGCTAAAATTGTTTGTGTGTTTACAAATTAGAACTTACGTTATTATGTTTTAAAAAATATACTAATTAGGTCATTAAATATTAATTAATAATTAGTGTAATAGGGTTTTCTCTCTCTGAAATGCGTTTAAACATATATGAAAAATTGAATTTTTAAAGTTAAAATTTATTTAAAAAATCTATTTATGAATTAGATTGAAATAATTTGCTATGTATATAAAATTTAATTCACAAATAAATCTTTTGTGGTAAATTAAATATTATTTGAGTTTTATTCGAATCTGACAGCTCATCTGATGGCTAATACGTCCCTTGGCAAATAAATTAAACCTAAATAATTAAACATGAAATATTTTCGAGCTAATAAGATCCATCCGTCTATAAATGTATCTTAATTAACTAATTAGATAGATCTAATAACTGAATTGATTTAAAGATATTCCTAAATAGTATTTAAATTTGATTTTAATGAGGCAAGTTAAAGCTTACTTCATTGTTTTATCATTTTTAAAAATTATTTTTAATTTATTTATTTTGTTTTTCTCCAATTAAAAAAGATGACTTTATCTAATCTTAATTTTAATTAAGGTTTTTTTAGTTTGCTTTTAAACAATGAAAAGACAGTTAGTGATATAATAGCTTGCGAAGATAAGATTTTTTTCTGCTAATTTTTTTTCAGTTACAGATCTGCTATGCGATATTTATTAAGTGAACATTAATCATCTGGTACATTTTTCGTAGGTTTAAAAATGTGCTGTTTTTTTTAGTGGACATTTAAAAAACGAAATGTAATTCTTATTGTTATAATATTTAAGACATCTGCATCTGTTAATTATTCATACGGCATGATTAAATACGTTATTTCTAATTAATTAAATGCACTCTGAAATTTTTACGTAATTACCTCTATCGATGTTTAAGATATGTTAACGCTGGAGAATTTTTATGAAAATTAAAGACAAATTTAAACGTAAAAATATTTTTTTTCTGAAAATTCCCCTGGATGATAAGTTAGTCCATCTTTTTTCCAGATAAGAAAAACTGTTTTGGAAAGAGAAAAGTCTGAACTACAAGAAATAACAATTAAAAAAAAACCTCGCCATTGGGGTCGATAACCCGCGTTTTTAATGTTGTCTGATACCGTAAGCAACAAATAAATTTGATAGTGAGTGCTTCTCAAACAAAATCAATAAGACAGGGAGATCTCAAAAGATGGAAAGCAATTCCAAACTTTTGCTAATGAAAGAACCCTTGAATAGGAAGAACCCAACATAAAACCCTTGTCAAGATTTCTGAGTGATTTATAACGAAACTTGTTACGAAATAAATCCGATGCTATCCCAAAAGGGAATCATAAATATCCAATTAATGGTTTGCTATTTCATCCATGCTATCTTTCATGGCAGCAAAACCTTTCATCTCTTTTTTATTTCTGTTCTCGGCATTTTCATCTTCGAGGTAATTTATTCTTGGTTTTTTTCATTCCGTTCAGCAGTAGTAGTAATTCTAAACCATCTCTTTTCTGCTGATTAATAGCGATGTTCAATGAACAAAAATAGGCTCTAATCTATTACTAATATTACAATGTGAAAGTTTGGATGGAGGGATGTTTGTTACTCAATGAACAGAATAGGATGAAATTTTGCACCGAGATAGATTAGAGTCAGGAATAGATCATAGCCTACTTTTTATGTCGGTTCATGGAGTGGTTTTTTATTCATTAAAAACTAACTTTCGTGCCAAAACGCTGAGGCCAAATCCCGCCAAAAATAAGTAAGACTCCGTCTCCTCCAACTTCGGAAGAGGTTAACTGAAAATACTGAGATATTAAAATTCCATTTTTGATTTTTAATGAATCTGGGAAATGAGTAAAAAAAATTAAATAAGTAGTACATATTTATTTATGTAAAACTGGTTTTTAATGTTGTGCTCTTTCTTAATTACGCCTATTGGATTATGACATCTACTGTGATAGAAGCTGAGCATATCTTTCTCTATTTCACGATTGTGAATCTAATTAAAAAATAATTTCATCATCTTTTAAAATAAACAAATAAAGGCTTGTTTGAACCTCTATTGTTGTTTCTTATGGCACTTGCCATTGGACAAGCCCTCTGTGACGTAGATAGTGATTTGAGCCAATAGGGGGCCTCTCTTGATTTTTTCAGGGGCGCCATCCAGGGCCCAGAGTACGACTTTGCCGTTCACGCATTACAACAAAAACGATACATTTAAAGTATAATAATAAAGTAATTTAAAGTATAATAAAAACTAACCTAGAAACGATACATCTAAAGTATAAGCATATGCGAAAAATATACAGTATAAATGCAATTTTATAACAAAGACACACAACTAACGTAAAAGCAACTTATTTACATTGCATACCCAAAATAAAACGAAACAGCACATCACGTCGGTCAAATCCATTTTATTTATGGATCGAGATGGAGATGGCTACAACAGTATTATACGCATCATTTTTAAACTTTTCATTTCAATGAAAACGCAGTTCTCAACAATCACGCGCGAGCTTACAACGCCAGTTGGCGTAACGCACGTGTCGGACTTTCTTACGCCAGTGGGAATAAAGCAATGCAGGTCGGAATTTTTTAAAATTTTCTTTATTCTGTTTTCTTTTTATCTAAAAGTACTTCCGAATGAATCCGAAAAATCGATTTATTAATAACATTTGGTTTTAAATACATCACACTCTAAGAAAATAAATAGAATCGTTTGAAATTCTTCTAAGCCTAACCTCATTTCTGTTGGGGGGGGGGGGAACTCGGAGCCTTCCTCATTTTTTGTGGGATTTGGCCTCAGCTTTTTGGCGCGAAAGTTAGTTTTTAATGAATAAAAAATGAACCGAAATGTAAAGTATCATCTGTTTTATTCCCGACTGTAATCTATCTCTGTGCTAAATTTCATCGCATTCCATTCAGCCATTCTGGCGTGATGGAGTAACAAACATCCTACTTTCACATTTACAATATTAGTACAGATACTTGTGATGCTTACAAGTGAAACCAATAGTAAAATGACTATTAATATTACACGATCTTAATATAATCCTACATATTTAACTCATGAAATTATTCATTGACAACAAAGCTGATAAAATTGTTTAACTGGTCTGGCTGCAACTCGTCTTCAGTTCTTTTGTTCTAAGCAGCAGCCGCCAAGTCGGAAATCTGCGCTTAGCTGATGATTTCAATTGGCGAGTTGGCGCATTTGCATACAAAGGTGGGAAAAGTTACGATTGACTTTCCTCTAACGAGTGGCTTTGTTTCCTGTCCTCGTGTCCAGAAGGAATTAAATTGTTTGGAGCGAGTTTTTGAATTTTAGCGTTTCCTATTCTGGCATTGGGCTTTTTTTGCCCTCATTCATTAATATTGCTAAATGCGAGAACCTATATAGATGTCTGGTGACCGGCTGCCGCCGCCGAAAAAAATGATTTTCAGTACGATCAATCAATAACTTGGGAATGTTTTATCAAATAGGATGAACGGTACGACAGTACATAAAATACAAACAAACGACTATTCATTTTTACGTATTAGATTTGAGTATACTTTTTAGGATTGTAAAACTTGGTGTTCTTTCAGAATGGTCATGAAAGAAACTACTTATTATATCTCGTGACTCGTTTCATATTCGTTCAGAATTCTCAAGTTTAATTTTAGAAAATGGGATTAAAATATTTTTTTTTTTTCAAAATTGATTCAACGTAGAAAAACATATTTATGCCATGAAATCGTTAATGTAGTTGAAAAGATGATTTTTGAAAATTAAGATGCTGCAACATTATTTGTTCTACAGTATTTTTTGTTGGTTTCTGCGAAAAACGCTGACATTTAAATAAAATTTATAAAACCTCAGAATTTGTCTCCCCCAAAACTTTCTTGCATCATCTGTCATAAAGTTGTTACCTCTGAGATTGACTTGCATGACATTTCTGTACTATGGCTACATAATATTAACCTGTAACTTGGATTTAGTATTCTTACTAAATTTATTTTGTCCCCTCGGTGAGTTATTTGGAGATGAATCCTTCGTAAATAGATGCGGCCGAGATTCGATTTAAAAAGTTTTTAAAGTTAATTGTATTATTCCCATAACCATCCCGTAGGTGTAAACAATAAGCTGACCAAGTTTCATCCCAGTCTGATGAACGGTCTAGGAAGACATGAGAGATATGCAAACAAGCATTCATTTTTATTTATATAAGATGTTTTGATTATTATGAGCATTTGTTTTCTTCAATATGCTTTAGAAACACCTCGCATCTTTGCATTTCTCCCAGTCAAATTAGTTATCGGTTCAAATGTTATGTTCGTGAAGCTGAAGCCATGATTACAGTTTCCGTCGCAACACTACAAAGTACAAAATGTACCATAATGTGTAGAAGAGAGGAGAATTGGCATATACATTCCTATAACTCATATTAATGGTATTTTTTTCTATGCAAAGTTGTTGGAGGAAGATTATTTTGGATCTTAACTCCTAGAACAGGGATGGCGAATCAGTTGCATTGGACTCAATAGTTTGGAGAGGCCCGCCGATCAAAAAGGTTTGCAAAAAGGCATGCATGTCATTTCATTCGATGTACTGAATTTGTCCTAATATAGATTAGTTTGAAATTAAATAATACGAAATGCAACAGATTGATTTCCAATCTAGTTCCATATGGATTTAAAGAATTTATTGATATAAGGAAAAAGTTGAAATGTATTAAAACAAAAAAAAATTAACAAGCAAAATAAGTAAAAATGCTAGTAACGAAATTATGGAAATATGGAATTCAATTCTAACATTTAACTGATTGAAGAAGTAAGCTCGTTATATTTTAAGCATGTTTTTCATCTATGCATGCGAGTCATTATTTTCTGAGATGAATAACACTAAACACTCGCTTAGAAGCCGTTTGGAGATGACTCCAATTCAGCATGCATTCTGATAAAAGTAACAGCTTACAATCTTTGTTGTTCTTACCCACGGCACTTTACAAGCCCGCCGACTGAAAGTTGTCAATGATTTAAGCCTAAATGACCTTGTTTTTTCAGTAGCGCCCAAGGGCCAAAAGTACGACTCAGCTACTTCATGCTTCACATTCGCTTGCATAACACCCTTTTACAGGGGGTGGGGAGGCACATTCACACTATTCACAGATAGAACACAGAATAACAAGCATGCCAGAACCCCAAACGCCCAGATCACGGGGAAGACACGCTACCACTATGTCAGGACGCCGGCTCTTACAATCCTAATATTATTCGTCGTCTAATCTGCAACAACAGAGCTCGCACTGATGTTACTTTCATTTGAATGACACGCATAACTAAAACATCTACTACTATACAGTGCAAAATGTATTTTTTTCCTAATAAATAAAGAGTTTTGAATTGTGTTAGTATTCAGTTTTATTATCTTCTCAATAATTCACATGTCAAAATTATTTGACGGCACGTCTATACCTCTCTAGACATTAAAAGGTTCTTAAGGTTCGACACCCCTGTTCTAGAATATTAAATCTAGTGACTCTTCCCTTGACCTTATTAGGAAACTTATTAACTGTCAGTTTAATGGGCCTTTTTAACTGTGAAAAATCCTAGGAGGGAAAAAAATGTGAAATTCTGAATTGGTCTGAAATTTACTCCAATGCATTTTCCACTGAGCAAACGAAGCTACTAGAATAAATAAGCATAGATCAATCCATAAAAATGATTCATTTGCCAAATGAGGAAGACGAGATGCTAAGGAAGTGGACGCAATGTGCTTGCCGCGGACTGAGCAACCTTCCCCGTTGCTTCCGGGTTGCATTTTTGACCCAACATCGCATCGGCATTCTGAAAGCAAACGTGCGCGGACTACGGAAAAAGGGTTGAGGATGCTTCCTTCTCTCTCTCGTTTGCTGCCCCTCCGACACTTATATTGTTGCCCCTGGTGATTAGTAAAACTGCTAAGATGTTGCGTGAGGTGAGGAAGGGAAGTCTTTTTTCCAGGATTCTGATAGGAGTGAATTAACCCTTTGCGATCCTATGTCGAGTGTGACTCGGCATCGCTTTTTGTCCAACGTCGAGTGTGGTTTGATATCGTTTTGTATTCTGCCGCATTCTGTGTCCAGTTTCACCCAAGTATGATTTACTCTTCGAACACTCGACATAGGACGCGCCAGAACGAAGCGATGTCGAGTCACACTCAACATAGTTTCTACAGCAGCAAACTCAGACATCCGCGTTTTCGCGGGGCCGGCTGTCAATGTGTTAAAGAAGGAATTGAGAATAGCGAAAGCATTCTTTTCAAATAATGAAACCAAGAGAAAGGTTTGCCAGGATGAATTGAAAATACGATTTGCAGATAAGGTTCGATTTAGAGCTGATAAAAACTAGACTCAACGTAGAATAATGGATTTCCTTAAAAAAAACTAACATTGTAAAAGTATTAACAAAAAATATGTAACCTGAAACAGTTTTTATTTCATGTTTGGTGCCTTGTTTTTGTCATAACCCACTTTAATGTTTCTGCATATAGCGTTAATGTTTTTTTTGTTCCCTTGAAAGACATCAAATAAAGATTATATTATATGTATATTTAAAAAAATAGAAATAAATGAGAAAGCTTAAATAATTTATTTCAATTAAAACATTTTCTCTATTTGTTCCGTCCATACTGGTTATGTATAGTCACAGTTTATATATATATTATAAGAATTAAATTTTGAAAAATGAACCGAAATAGTTAGTTGCAATCAGGTAGTTAAATACTTTTTAAAAAGCAGGCTAAACCAAAGGAGATAATATTTTTCGTTGTTATTTTATCTTCAGGTAGATCAGGTAACATGAAAATGGACTTATTTTACCTTGTAATAGAAGTTGGAAAGAAGAGTGTCTTTTTTTATGTCTTTCTAAGTCTAAAATTCAATTAATCTCTATCTCTACAAACTGAAATAAAGAGGAAATTTCATTAGAATCTACAACCAAACTAAATTCTTTTATCTTAAGGTTCAGGGGAAAAGCATCAGGACTTTCGGATTCGTACGGAATGTCTGATTAAATTAGTTCAGAGCAGGAATTCAAATTTACAGAGCGGGTATTCAAATATACAGAGCAGGAATTCAAATAAAGCCCTTCCCCCACACTCTCTCCGCTCTCGTTCTGGTCAAATCCATTGGGAAAGATGAAAAGGTGCCGAGGTGGTGGAACCGAGATTTGAAACAAAGAGTTGAGGTTCACAGGAACCTTGACATCAATCGCCCACCGAAGTAGGCGCGTTTTTCTGGTCATTGTCTTCGGAAAGTTATTTAATAACTGGAATAAAGTCATGGTGACTCACACCTACAGGGACGAGCAGAGGTCGGATACTTACCGGAGAATCCATCCTGCTGAAGTGAATCACTCACTACACAATATAAAATGAAGTATCCTGAAAGCTGTTTATTTGGATCACAAAAAAATCGAGAAATAGTTGAAAGATATTGGAGACATTTATACCATTTCGTAAAGCATTTATTGGGGAAAGGTTTAAGTGCATTAAAGTCATATCAAAATAAAAAAGGAGTTTTATAATCGCAATTTTAATTATTCCGCATATGCGTGAAAACTGCACATGCGCAAATAGCAAGAGCCGTGGGATACATATGCAGTACGCTTCTTTGTTTACATCTGATTTTGAACGGCGATACAAATCTCATTATGTCCAAATAATAGAAATCCAAGGGTCGCGGTAGCCTGGTTGGTAGAGCGTCAGTCTCATAACCGGAAGGTCGCGAGTTCTGTCCCCGTCTTGTCCAAAGACCGCCGTGTTGGCTAAAGGCAGTGGAGGCACGTTCAATAGGTCGTGACTGCAAAGTCCACCAAGTTCCCATACCTCTGGGGGTACTGAATCTGCGATGAGTCGGTCTCTGATTTGGATCTCAATTCTGACTTGCTGATGGATGAATGAGTGTATGAATGAGTTCGACTGCCCCCTAAAAAGGGTTATGTTTAGTGTGTTCGAGCAAAGTCGTACTTTCTCCTTAACGGTGCTAAATAACAACGAAAGGCGCACACTTCTGCCTCCATTCGAAAGAGCTCCGCTCATTCGGCCTTGGAAGGAACACATTAAATGCCAAAAATCTTCGTTTGTTGCTCGATGAGTAAAATGAAGAGGGAAGAAACGTTCGGTTAGCAAATATCTGAGAAATAAGGAACTTAAGGAAGGAGCACTTCTATTGAGCGAAGGAGTCGTTTCTCTTTAAAATCTCACAAAGAGTGCAAATTATTTTCATATCAGATTATACATTGTTGATAGAGTGTGAAAAAGTGGGTAAAAGGACTTATTTGGTTATTTTTAAATTTTAAAACAGTTTTTCTATTGTATATTTTTAGCGGATTGTTTTGTCTAATAAAATATCATTTTTACCCTTGTAACAGTTTAAATATTTCTGTGTACGATAAAAATTGTTTTGTAGCTATTTTTGATAATTACTAAATGTATTTTAATGTTTGTTTGATGTTGCGCAACATGTTCATGCCATATCGGGTGGAGGCTACACTTAACTTTAAAGCTAATTTTTCCCTTCTTGATTGCAATACCGCTGGCAATGCCGTGCGGGTTCAGCTTGTATATAAAGACTCACGATTTTGGCGTAACACATTTCTCGGTTGTTGGCAGCTAAACCAAAGTATGAATGTACTCTGTAAACTTAATTGCAAAGTATGGGCGAAATATTGGAAAAATGTTTCAGTCGTTTAACAGAGAATCTGACATTGTAATATGATAGATTTTTCGTGCTATCTGTAGATCTTGAGAGCACCCTTCAGTTGAGTTGAGTTCAGTTGTATTAACGACCCGTTTTGAAGCAACCATAGGGCTGTTTTGGGACTGACCTCGTCATTCTGAACCATGGTCAGAGGACGACACCTTAATTGGCACCCTCTTCTCCAAGCCACACCAGCGAGAGAACGTTTGGTCCCGACAGATTCAACGTGCACCAGACCCACTTACGCAACGGTTCTTCGGTGGAATCGGGCCTCGAACCTGCTCCGGTTCCAAAGCCAAAACCTTACCTCCAGCGAATCTTTGAGAATTCCCGTGCCATTTTTTAAAAATTGAAATATCTAAAGAAGTACAGAAATGCGGTCAAATAATTTTCTCCTGTGATGATTGGGAAGGTAACAAAACTAAATACTAACAATTCAAAACTCTTTACTTACAACAAAAAAACATTTTGCACTGTATAGTAAGAATTATTTTAGTTATATGTGTCATTCAAACTAAAGTAACATGAGTGTGACTTCTGTTGTTGCAAATTAGATGACAAATAACTTGTTTTAGGATTTTATAAGATGAGCAGAATGTACGCTGAATGGGTGATCTGCCAAATGGTTTCTAAACGAGTATTTTATGTTATTCATCTCTCAAAATAATGATTCGCAGGCTTAGGTGAAAATGTGCTTAAAATAGCATGAGCCAGCTTCATCAAACAGTTAAATGGATCTGGAATCGAATTCCATGTTTCCGAAATTTTGTTCCTGGCATTTTTACTTATGTTGCTTGCTAACTTTTCTGTTTCAATCCATTCCAACTTTTTCCTTCTTTCAATAAATTTTTGAATCCATATTGAACTGGACCGGAAATCAGTCTGTTGCATTCGATTAATTTTCAATTATTCGCATTAGTACAAATTCAGTTCAGCAAATGAAGTCACATGCAAGCCATTTTGCAAACCTCTTTGATTGGCCTTCGGGAAGACGTTTGACCCCCGATAAATTCAACGTGCAGCAGACCCGGTTCTTCTATAGAATCGGGCCCGGAACGCGCAACACTCCGGTTCCGATGTGGAGACTTTACCTCCAGGTCACCGTCTTCAGAGGCAGATTTTAAAATCTATGATTCACGGTGAACAAGTGGTATGAAATTAAATATTAGTACCAAATTAATTTTTTTTTGAAAAAATAAAGAAGTGAAATCGGAGTATCACATTACATATCTTTTGCAAACTCCGAACGATGTTGAACTATGAAGCATTTTTAGTTATAAGATACTTTCTTTTATTTAACTTTAAAAATACGTTGAAAAAAAACGTTACTGCATTTTTATTATGAGTTGGAAATAATAAAATATTTTAAACATTTTTGATTTTCAAAACACGAAAAAATTCTTCATCCTGACAAAGCTCCAGACGAAAGCGGATAGCAGTGAATATGACTCATTTTCTCCAGTTACATCTAAGCATGCGCAGAAACACTCATTTCTATACAAAAAGTTTCCAAGTCCGTTAACATTGAGCGATCGTTCTTTCGCTACCTGCTTCTGACGAAACCCACCTCCTTTCGTGTTGCCCAGAAGAACGGCGCCCAGAGAACTCGTGACTGCGAATCAGTGAGAGGGAATCACGCATTGGTTCGAAAACCACCTGCTCAACGTGGACTAAATAACCCTGAACTGCTCTTGAGTTCCGATGCATCCTTATTCTAATCGTTTCTTGGGAAGAATTTCTGTTATAATCCGAATTGGGAATTGGTCAATTCTTTTTTCTCATCGTATTTAATTATGAAATTTACAAATCTGTTCGACGAATGACACTTCCCTGCATTTGTAAAACTTACAAGCATGAAAATCTGCATACATCTCAGAAATTGTTTAAAGGTTTTATCATACGGCGAAATATCATCCGCATTTTTTGTCAGCAATTTTCCGTTTCCACCCTCAAGAACCGGTAGAGGAAGTTTTTCGTCATCGACAACTTTTTTTTATCCTGTTTGAAAATGCTGGAAATAGTGACGGAAATATTTTTTGCAAATGAAATTCAACCAATCATGAGAAACTTTGATAATGACGTCACTTTCGTTGTCGTTTGCTGACGAAAAGTGCGGACGATATTTTGGCTTGTGATATGGCCTTAATACGTTGATTGCCAGCTACGAAATAACTCGTAGATTGCGTTCTTTTCTAGGACCAAACCATCTATATTATTAGATGACACATTCTCTACTACAGTTAAAACATAGCAAAAAAGGGGCATCTCATTAGATGTTGATTCTGATATTAGGTACTGGGAGGTAGGGTAGTGGCAGTGAAGGTGTGAAAAATACATTTCAAAAATATTATTCTGTTCAAAAACGAATAATTAATCATTTCAAATGAAAGTTATTACTTTAACGATTAAATAGGTACTATGAAACATTTTCAGGACTCTGTCAGTTTGAAAGTCTTTACTGAACTCTCACACTGAATAGTCACGCAATGAATGATGGGAATGTGAACAAATTGGAGAAAGATATATTAACGTCACAATACTCTTGCACTTTCGATTGAGAAAAACAATCATTTGGAATTCTTTCCGTCAGCCGCCGATCGATTCAGAAACACATCCAACTAGAAGCTACGATGCCGTTTGATTCTATTAAGATATCGCAAGGAACAAAACAGATTAAAATTTAATCTTCTGATTTTGAGATGGCTCCATGAAAAAGATGTCATGGAACTTGGGCAGTTCCTTTATCATGGAACTGCCCCAAGTCCACGGATTTAGGTCCATGCAGGTTTCCATAGGTTCGTGAACCTGGGGACTGACTTAGCCCCAAATGCCTGTAGGACTGAGAGGAGCATCGCTCATTGCCAGGATTTCCGCATAATACTCTTATTAATTTATCTTTTAAACTATGTTAAAGATTTCATGGCATAAATATATTTTCTATGTTTAATCAGTTTCAAAAGAAAATATTTTAATCACATTTTCTAAAACTAAACTTGAGAATTCTGAACAAATATGAAACGAAACATGAGATACAACAAATAGTTTCTTTGTTACTATTCTGTAAGAACACCAAGCTTTACAATTCTAAAAGAATACACAAATCTAATACATAAAAATGAATATTTGTTTGTAGAATAGAATAATAAAAATAGAATAAATACTTCTCCTTTATATATCCTTCAATTTCAATGAAGGTATATTATATCGACAAGAAAATAAATCTCATTCTTTCTATCATTCTTAATGAAACAAGGTAACTATTTCCATTTCCAAACGATATTTTCATTTGTTTTGCCGGATACCAGATAATACAAAATAAAATCTCGGGATCTTGTATTTACATAGCAGTTGTTAATTTAATTAATCCGTTGAAGACCACGAATGATAATAATCAAGGCAGAATTGAACTGAGAATCATAGTGGAGCAAAATCAGCTAACACTCTAGTGAACCAGTGGCACGCGTGCCATTGATGGAACATGACACAATATTTTGGGCCAGCCGTAGATCAAACTGGTTTGCATGTATGTGACTTCATTTGATAAACTGAATTTGTCCCGTTTCGTTTGGTTGGAAATTGAAGAATTTTAAATGCAACCGATTTCAATATGGATTGAAATATTTATTCAAACAAAGGAAAAAGTTGGGATGAATTGGAGCAGAAAGGTGAACAAGCAATACGAGTAGAAAGGACGATACCGAACTTTTGGAAACAAGGAATTCGAATCCAGGCACACAGTAACTGTTTGAAGAAGCTGTCTCATTCTATTAAAACCGTATTTATTGAAAGACTTGAAAACCCGTTTGGCAGATGACTCCTGCATGCGTTCTGATAAACGTAACACTTTACTGTCTGTCCACGTCAAGAACTCTGCTAGACAATCGTCTATGTTTACGGCGGGCGTTATAGAAACAGGTTACTGTAGGAAGAATTCATTTCGCAGATGTAGAACTTCATTCAAGTTTCTCACGTTGGCACGTTTAGCGCCAAACTGGCGATACTATGTATTATTGCATTTAATATGTGAAAACAAATTTTAAAGAAAATCAGAAAGGTGAAAATCATTATGCACAATGATTTTCACCTTTGGCAAAAGGTGAACTCTGCAACATTATGCTCAATGTTGCTTGCTTGTGATTTTAAAGTCTCACCTTTCTTAAATTGAAAAGGCATTTTACGTAAAGAATGTTAAATTTTAAGAGACAAAAAAAATTAAATAATGAAATGCAGATAACATTGCCCAAAAATAAGATTAATAAAATATAAAAGTAGTAAGCTAAGCGAATATAAAAATCGTGCAACTGTGACTAAAGCGAGTAGAAGAATGAGCAACAAGTTCTTATCGCTACAGATGGACGCCAAGAAAAGAAATAACCCCTCCATCTTCTGCCCGATTCCACCCATTCAAAATTAATCTTTCTTACCGCAGCCTGTTTCTATAACGCCCGCCGTAAACATAGACGATCGTCTGGCAGAGTTCTTGTCCTGGACAGACAGTACAATTTTAATAAAAGTCATTGTCGTCTCCTCTGTAACAACAGAAGTCACACTCATGTTACTCTAATTTGAATTATACGTATAAATAAAATATCTACTACTATAGAGATATATATATATATATTTTTTTTGCAATAAGTAAAGAGTTTTGAGTATTTACTTTCATCATCTTCCCAATTATCTCAAGTCAAAATTATTATTAGCTATATTATTTATTGTCAAATAATTATATATTATATACTATCAAAATTAATATATTCAAAGTCAATTATCTATATACTTATAATAAGGCTCAATGTATGTATGTGTGTGTGTGTGTGTTGGCGCTCTACAGGTCAGACCTTTGAACCTACAGATACCAAATTTGGTACATGTATACCTTGGAGGTCGGGAATGTGCACCTCGGGGCCCTTTTTCCGAATTTTTAATTAGAATTTGAATTAATTAAAATTTAAGCGAAATTTCGACGTTTTTTCGCTATAACTTCCGAAAATATTATTGCACAAACATGATTTTTATATCAATCTAAAGATAAAAAAAAAATTAGCTTTCTAACGGTATCAGTTTTTTTAGTAACGTAAGCTTCTATTTTTAACGAATTTTTAAAGAAATATTTTAATCATGTTTTTAGAACGTGACTGGATAAAATAAAAGAATGCCGGAAGTTCGAATAAAAAAAAACTATCATCGCAAAATAAATCAAAAGAAATGCAACTTTTAGCACGAGACTGGATAAAATAAAATAAATATAAAATGTGATATTTTCTAAAAAATAAATACAAAGCAAAGGATTCTATGATCGTTTGCAATATCTATATCATTAATTCCATAAATTATCTTTATTTACAATAAACCTGATTGAATTTAAACAGGATATGCATTGAAATCCCAACTTAATGGCATATTTCTATAATCGTTTGCAATATCTGCATCATTAATTCAATAATTTTTTCCCTTTTTTGCTTTCTTTAAAAAACATATTTAACATTTTGGCAATATCACCGAGAAAAACATTTTTAATATTTTGGAAGCATAATCGATAAATTATTAGAGCATTAAACTCAAAAAGTTTTTCCGAATAAAGTTACCGACTCTTTAACTACTAATAACTGAATCTTTTAACCTTAACTATTTCTTAAATTTTGGTTAATGAATATGTGATTTAATTGCAAATTTTTAAATGCATTACTCATGGCGAACCAGCTGGTCGCCAAAGGTGGCTAGTATTCAATAAGTCAAATAAAATTATATACTATCAAATAATTATATACTATCAAATAATTATATACTATCAAATAATTATATATTATAATTATTTGATAAAAAGTCATTAAACATTTATTTATTCAAAAAGGGCAAATTGAACCATAAAGGTTCGCCAAACTTAACTTTGAAAGGAAAGGACATCCTTCGTTTCATTCGTTTTTTGGCTGCCCAGGAACATCAGTCTCGTGGTTAACACGATGAAAAGATCACTAAGCAAAACATAATGGATATTATATCAGAGACTTACAAGAATGAATCAGTTTTCTTTCTTTTTTATTATTATTAGTTCGTCCTATTTTTCAGAAGAAAGGCAATGTAATAATTGTTTTTTTCTGATTTAATGTAACGTTCAGACGTCAAATTTTTATAGATAATTCCTAGGGGCTGATTCTTTTAATATAATAAAATTGTTTTTGTTACCCCCGGCACTTTACAAGCCCACCGACCGAAAGTTGTCAGCGATTTAAGCCTATTTCAACGCCCCTTGTTTTCTCAGTAGCGCCAACTTGGGCCAAGAGTACGATTCAGCTACTTCATGCTTCACATTCACTTGCACAACCCCTTTTTACAGGGAAGCACATTCACACTTCTCACAGATAGAACACAGAAGAATAATAATCATGAGACAATCAACCGGGAGGGCCAGATCACGGGGAAGATACGCTACCTCTATACCAGGATACCGGCAAATTATTGTTTTAAAATCCATGCACACTTATTACAAAGATACTAGTCATAACTTCTTGAAAAAAATTTAGCAGCGCAGGGAAAAAGTATAGAAGCCTCTCAGCTTCATGTTTTGACATGAAATTCCAGTGCATGAATTAGCATGGCAGAAAACTCAGTGTCAAAAAAAAGCATTTATTCAGGTCTAATAATTTACTTTTTCTTCATTTGATTGAACACTTGACTATGACGAAAGCCTGTTGGCTGCTGACAAACTAGTGTGAATTATTTCGCCACATTCTAACAAATTGAACCAATGCATAATAGGAAGAAATCCAGTAACTCATTCTTTTTCTTTCACTTATTGCTGATGTGCAAGAAATAAAGTGATTGGACAGATTTAGAGTTCCCTGGTCAATCACGTGCCGATTCTCTCTTTTGAGGAAACTGCAAATGGTCCAAATTGGTTTGGGAGAAACTGATTCTTTTCAAACACAAAATTGCTCAGTGGGCGGATGATTTGGGGCTTGTGAAAGATAACGCTAATTAACATACAATGATCACGTAATGGACGCTTGAGTGGCATGGGAAAAAGTTGAGATTCGTTTTTCTTTTATCTTGTACAAACAAAAATGAATGTTGGTCTGTTTGTCTCTTATGCCTTGATAAACTGTTCATCCGATGGCGATGAAACTGGGTTAGCTTACTGCTTACTCTTTCGGGATGGTTATAGGGATAGAACAATCGTCTAAAATTAAATAAAAAAAGGAATCCCAACCTCATTCATTGACTAAGGATTCATCTCCATATAACTCGCCGATTAGACAACAGATTCTGTAGAAATGCTAAATACAAGTGAAAGGTTCATACTTTGAGCCCATAGTTTGCAAACGTCATGCAAGTCATTTTCAGAGGTATTGCAGATGACGCGAGAAAGTTTGGGGAACCCTTGGGATTTTAAATTTTAATTAAATGTTATCGTTTTTCGCAGTAACTACCAAAAATATCATAGCACAGATAATTTTGCTTTATCTTAATTTTCAAAAATTATCTTTTCAACTATATAATCAATTATAAAACAAAATATTTTAATCACATTTTTTAACTTTAAACTTGATAATACCGAACGAATATGAAACGAGTCATAAGATACAATAAATAGTTTCTGTCATTGTCATTCTGGAAGAACACCGAGTTTTCCAATTCTAAAAGAATGCCCAAATCTAATATAGGAAAATGAATCTTTGTTTGTTCGTATTTTACATACTGTCGTACCGTTCATCCTGTTTCTATAAAACATTGCCAAATGATTGAATGATTGATTGCACTCATTATTATTTTTTTCGGTAAATGTATTATACAGAGAGGGGGGAACTATTAATGCCTGAAAAGGGGATCTCTCCGAAAAATAACCTTTTTTTTTTAGTTGGAATATTTGCGATCTTCTAAAATAGTGTGCGTTTTGAGGATATTTGCCGAGAGATGGTTACTGCAAATTATGATGTTCTTCCATATTTTGAACGAAACTCGGTAGTATATGTTGAAGTGTGTCTCTGTAAAAGGCAAAAAGCCAGGTGAATGAAATAGGACATTTTGTTTTACTACCATCATTTTTAATAGATTTCGTTGCGGATCTGTCAACTGCCCTTCCTTCTGTGTATCCAAATACATGACAAAGCTTTTTAATCAAATCTGCAACGACCTAGTTAAAAAAATTCAACATATTTTCACAGTAGATTTATATCCGATTTACTGTGAATGTCACAAAAATTTGATATAATTTGCAGTTTGGTATAAATTTACTGTGTAAATTTATATCACATTTATTGTAAATTTATATCAAATTCTGGGGTTCCGCTCCATGCTGACTTCTGCTCGCCAACCCCCAGGAACTGCTGATACAATTTCTCTCGGATCGCTTCGCTATCTCGCCATCTACTGCACCCCTTCAGCCTAGCAAACAGATGTATTCAAATAGTTTATTCCAAAATGGGATGAAACAATGAAAGACACATAAAAAATGATAAGCAAAAAATACTCTCGAAAACTAGATCTTAGAGAAGTTCTTTGTGAATACAAATAATTCTTCATTTAGGAACTATATACATCCATCACAGAAAATATTAAAAAAAAAA